>ML978214.1:0-206000 GCA_010015745.1 Setomelanomma holmii
CACTTTCAGCGGGCGGACTTAGAATTAGCACAGAAGCACAACAGCCTTTTAAGCTCTAGTGTAATGCTCGGGATAGAATAGTTATATAACGAGCTGTAATTTGATGGACTTTGGACAAGATGCATGAGCTTCTAACACAGCTACTGCCAGATAAAGCGAGGCGGTCGCATGACGGTTATGCTAAATTGCCGTATCACACGGTAAGCAGAACCTATTTCTAAAAGACTTTGAGAACGGATAGACTTTGTAATTTAAGGCTGCTATTCCGAGAGTCTGTATGCCTCTAGCCCGTTGTTGCATTTGTTGTGTTGGGGAATGTCTGTGGCGTCCCGCCACGCAGGGTGTCCCGTTACGCAGGGACGGACGTTAGATGATTAAGATTTGCTTACTGTGTCTTGCGAAAAAGCCGTGGCGGCTTTGAGATTGGGCTAGCCCAAACAACGGAACAACTTAACATGTAAGCGATGACAGAGAAAGTGACAGGAATCTCATCAAGTCTTTGGGAGTTGTAGTACCTGCCGAAAGCCTGTAGCTAAACTGTCCTAGATGAGATGATATAAGTAAACATGTCGCTTGCCGAATAGATAAGCCTTCAACCTAATTATATCCCATTTCCATCTCCATAATAAGCAGTAGCAATAACTCCTTGGTCCGTTCGTCTTCCTGTGAGATGTCTTCGATAACTCTTGCCAACTTTGAAGGACAACAAGACTGCTAAAATACACTATGCAGTTGTTATTTCGCTTCCCAACCTTATAGTCTCGGCACCTGGTGACATCTGTATACGTCAATATTGTATACACTGTGACTTAGTTTTGTTTGATCAGGTGAGTAATTAGGAAGACAAGTGATAAGGTAAGCTCAGCGTTATTCTCACTTGACACATGCTGAATCGACTCAAAGTATGGTTGGTGTTACCAATCATGAGATTAAAACGATGTATTAACTGCCCCCCAAAACTTTTGGTAGCCACATCTACCGTGACAATGTAGGGCTTGGCAACTGTGTTACAGCCAATTCTAAAGCAGAGTGAGTCTAATCACATCACGCGCGACGACGCAGAGGGCGAAGTATCATGACTACAGATCGGACTGCCCAGACTCGGTGAATGACCCCGAAGAAGTGAGAGCAGAAGCTGTGAGATACCGAGAGCATCTGATACAAGCAGGTGGACAGCTCAGCCGTCAAATCATCGATTTTCGGACATGAGAGAGTTGATCTGGCGTGGTCTGACCATACTATGTTACCCGGTCAAAGTCATGAGCACTACAGTGCTGAGTGTACTTATTGGCAAGAAGAGTTAGGAAGCTGCTTATCCTTCGTGCAGTAAGAAAGGTCTCGAAGCCAACCGTGCCAAGAGATTTTGTGGTATACCAATGTTTAACAGCGTGTTTACTCAACCGTGAGAAGCTGTTCATAAAAACCACCAATCTGACGATCTCAATCCACAAGATGTATCTCGAGAATCCAATGGCGCCGCCGTCCGTTCGCGTCGCGGCTGCTCATCTGTCCCGTGCTTCCCTTTGTTATATATAGCGATATCTTGTCGTTTGGTATACGTTCGTGTGGAAAGTGTCAGCATCTACGCCTACTCAGGAGTAGCGCGTTTCATTACTGATTATGTAATAGGAGGATATATATTCGCTCTCTTTGATATACTTATCAATCAACCAACTTCTTCCTCAATCCTCCTCTCTCACATGTTGACAGAAAGTGTCCAACAAGATGTCCAGCTATTTGCCCACCAAAACCCCATCCCTCCTCAATTGCAACATCGCACGCAATTCTGTACAGCTTTTCCCCAGTCATATCAGGCTTCTCCATATAGAGTGACTTGACTTTAGCCCATACCGGCTGAAGTGCATCACGCAGCCTTTTCTTGATTGGGTCATCGCCCAGGACAAAAGTGCGTCCAAAATCAGCTTCCCAAGCCTCGAACACAGGACCTAAATCAACAAATAGAATATCATCAGGCTGTATAATGCGATCTGGAGGGTTCTCGGCATAGGGCAAAAGTGTGTTAGGCCCACTTCGGATGACTCGCTTGTGCCAATGTGTTCGTACACCGTATCGCTTTGCACCTAATTCGTGGATCTCATCGCTCAGAGTCTTCTCGCTAATTCCGGGGCGAATCAAACGTTGCTCAATTTCCTCGAAGAGTTGTAGGGCTTTGCATTGAGCGTCGCGAAGAAAAGTCGCACGTTTTTGCTCCTCTACTGTGGTATCATTATCGACCATGTTTGATGTATTCTACAGAGCTGCGATGCACAGAGACGACTGCTGGCACTCGCGAATAATCGGTATGCGCTACGAAGCGCTTCGTTGTTGTATCGTCGAAGGTGAGATGGGGAGGGGAAGTTATGTACTGTCGCGGGCAGAAGCTGTTTGCAACGAAAGAGACCACGAAAGAGACCACGAAAGAGACCACGAAAGAGACCACGAAAGAGACCACGAAAGAGACTTTCATAGAATTAGTACTATAAGCACATGTGATATCTGGGTCTGGCTAATGTTTTCTCCTTGAACAGACGTACCTTTGGTTGCGACGTAGGACTCGATATTGGTGTGGGCGAGGGGACAAGTGCCATTCCTTGATCTAGGTCTACCGGTATGAGTGTTCGTGCAGACATTGCGGGGATTCACCCGACGCGTGGGGAACATCAAACGCGTCAAACTTCAACACGACAACCACTCCACCAATTTAAACCCGCATCCGAGGTCAGCTGAACCCTAACCGAGTTGGGAAAACTGAGCGGCCAAGCATAATAGCCTCCAAGCCACGACAAGTGTCCCGACTCCCCCAACCATCGCATACGATGATTGGTACGAGCTCTGAACATGGCTTCGACAATTTTAGCGCCATCGCATGTAAGGCCAACCGTTCCTGCTGCTTTACTACTGGATTTGGAAGAGCTGTACCTGCGTCTCGGAGTTGTGGTGATGCTTTGCGTCAATTGAGCCTTGTTTCTGCCCTGCCGAAAGGCTGCACTCAGGCCCCGCGTGGACTTCAGACCAATCAACGACTTGCTGCAGTGATTAGTACTGCGAGATATACTGTATTCAAGCCTTTTAAGGCTGGATGGTGGCTGTGAGCTCGGGATATGATGTCAAACATCCCATTCAACGATGAGCACGGCAAGCAACCAAGATAAATAGGTAGATCTTATAGCCCTCTATTCCACTCCTCACATCAGTTCATATTGTGCAGCCACCACTTCGCCAGTCATGAGAGTGGCCCCATTGTATACCGCGGCATCGGCTGCGGTGATCATCCTACCCACCAGCGCCACTCCCCTCATTGCCAGAGACAATTCGACATTGCAATATGACTTCACAAATGTGGGACATCCTGATGTGTACTTATTGGCAGGTAGCTAACATTTGCAGCTAACAGCAAGTGCGACGCTCGACTGGAAGCCTTGTTACGAGAACTTGTGAGTACGAACCACCCACACCATGTTTGGTTTTGCTAATTGAAACAGCACATGTGCAGCATTGATTGTACCACTCGACTATGCCAACGCCTCTGCTGGTAACACTACCCTAGACATTATCAAGAAACCAGGCGATACGCCTGATGTGCAAGAAGTCCTCGTCAACCCTGGCGGTCCAGGTGGTCAGGCGACTGTGATGGTTCTTACAGACTATGCAGCTATTCAGGACAAGATTGGTACCAAGTATGCGTTGGTAGGTATCGATCCGCGTGGGACTGGCTCCAGCGGCCCATTGAGCGATTGCTTCTCCGGCTATTCGTTCGTCGCGCGAAATGCATTCCTTTCGAGTACATTGGCGCCAATCGACAATTACCACGGCGACTACGTACTCAAGCAAAGCCATCAGTCCATGCTTGAGTATGGCAAATGGTGCTCGCAGATTTACTCCGTCAACGGCACGGCAAGATATGCTGGCACCGTAGCCACGGCACAGGATATGCTTCACTACATTCAACTTCGCGCAAAGGACCTCGGGAAGAACCCCGACGATGCAAAATTGTGGTACTACGGTATCAGTTATGGAACTATTCTTGGTCCCACTTTCGCCTCACTGTACCCGGACAAAGTCGAACGCATGATCCTCGATGGCGTACTCGAACTTGAGGACCAGTTCAATGGCGGCTGGGAGAGCTCTCTTGCCGACAGCGACGAAGCCACACGTTTCTGGTTCAAGCGCTGTTTCGAAGCCGGACCCCAGCTCTGTGCGTCCAGTACAAACGCTACGTCTTGGCAGGAAATCGAACAACGTTTCTGGGCTCTTTTCAATCAGTTGAAAGACGATCCAATCGGACTAGGTGACCCGACCTCACAAACCGCCATCGATCTTGCCGAGTCGGGCGTGATTGTTACGCCCCACATCTTCACATGGCAAGACCTTGCAAATATGTTCTTCGGTGTATCGTACATTCTCGCTCCGGTATACTATTCGTACCTCGATCTCATACTGGTGGAGCTTGCCTCTGGTAATTATAGTCAGCTTCAGGGCCTCGCTACGGCGGCTCAGATCTCATCGTATGCACCTGCGTATGATGATCGCATGGCGAGGACGTTGATTAATTGCTTGGATGCGAACGGGCGCTCAAATTACACAGACTTTGAAGATTTCAAAGGCTTCGTTGACTTCATGTCGAATGGGAGTGTCTACAACGGACGCAAGATCGCGACATTCAGTGGATCGATCTGCAGTCAGCTCAACGTCTTCCCACCAGAATCTCAAGCCTTCGATGGTAAGTGCCCCATCAATACGACTTGCATGACTTCAGGTCTAATGATTTTAGGAATCCCCAGAATTGGTGACAAGAAAGTCCCAATCCTCTTCATCAGCGGCATCGCAGACCCCGTTACCCCCCTACCATCCGCAGAAAATATGCAAACGTACTTCCCTGGCTCGGGGTTATTGAAGTGGAATAATAGCGGCGTAAGCTTCACCATCTCAGAGTATTGCAACGAAGATATACTGACTATAACGCATAGCACTGCGCGCATTTCCAAAAGACAGCTTGCGTCTCGCAACATGAGAAACAGTTCATGCTCGATGGCACACTGCCACCGGCCAATACCACCTGCGAAGTCGATCAGCCAAACCCGTTCCTGGCTTATGCGGAGGAGCTGGCAAATGCAAACAGTACCACTAGTGGTTCCACTACTGGAACGACTAGTCGGGTTTGAGGTATTAATGGTAATGCGAGCATAGCAAGTGATCTGTATGTCTACATTGCAACGAATCCAATAACTGCCAAGTCCCTTCCAATGTACTGTCTTTCACTTCCTCTTCGCAACCTTTGGAATGCCACCCTTGCCCGATCGCGCACTCCTCTCCGCGAGCTGTTTCTTCCTCACCCTCTCTGCTTCTTCCCTTGCTTTCTCAGCAAATAATCCAGGACAAGCCTCGCCTCTCCCGCACTCCTCGTCGGTCTCGCAGCGCCTTTGCTCAACACTGTCGCACTGTGCACGTCTGCTTTCAGCGGGAGCACATGAGATCGCGACTGAGAATTCGCAGCCACAGGGTTTGTGGACGGTTGTGTCGATGTGGCACATTTGGATGAGGATAATGTGCAATACGAGAAGCGTGTGTGATTTTGGCATGGCAGCATGGCGAGATACCTCCATAAAGTGATGGACATGCTTGCGAGTATGATGCTTGTACATGTCAAATGACCATGACTTGAACAGTCACGAGATTCCAGTAAATAATCCAACGACCTCGGTCTTGGCATATAAGCACAAACATAGGTATGCCCGTAGTCCTCCTCCCAGCGTGACCGCTGCTCGTGCTCAACTCTCGAAAGAGAATTACAGTAATCTGTACTCACCCCAACCGCGCTCCACCACCGCTGTATTTTCCTTCCGGTCCCTCGAGATGTGCATCGAGTACCGCTGATCGCCCATTAAGCACAGACTTGATAGCCTCGGGAAGCAGCTTGCCCAGCTCCTCCGCGGTGCTCGCATGTGCAGCCCAGATCTCGCCGCCAGACGCCGCCTTTGCTATACCGGAATAGTCTGGCGTCGGCGCAAAGCTAATATTGAGCTCCTCGTTGCTGACCTTCGACCCTTCTCCATCAGGATGTACCAAGAGCAAAGACTTTCGTGGTGCGTTCCAGCCTTTGTTGTTAAGAACAATAGTGAGAACGGGAATCTTGTAGCGTTGCGAAATCCAGTACACAGAGCCGGGAACTGAGAAGAGATATGTGCCGTCACCCACGATCTGGCACACAAACTGCTTCTTGCCTTCTGTGTCCGTAGCCAGTTTGATACCGAGCGCTCCGCCGCCGGACCAACCAAGGCCGCCGCCTCCACAGTTTATCCACGAGCCAGGAAGCGTCGCTTGGATCTGGTCGGCAACGAAGCCGGTTTGTGTGACTGCCTCGATGGCCCAGATCGTGTCGTTGGGGCAGAGCTTCTTGAGCTGGGAGCAGAGGTATGGCGTGCCGAAGTGCCCCTGGTCGTCGACCTTGGCTTCACTTGCTATTGTCTCGAGCTTCTTCTTGTGCGACTCCTGGAGGGCAGACCACCGCTGTGAGAAGAGCTGGCTAGAGAGCTTCTCCTTGAGAGTCGACTCCAGGTAGCCGTTGAGCTGACTGAGAGAGGTGCACGCGTCTGCTCGATAGCGTTGGATTGCATTCAGGTAGAAGACGGGCATTTGTTGCTTCAGTGGATCCACATCGACATGGAAGATTTTGGCGCCGTCCTTGGGATGACATTGCGTGTTGATCCAGGGCACATCGCAGTCGATGACCAAGATGACGTCGGCTGTTTTTATGCTCGGGTCGTTGCCGTATCGGAGGCCCAGCCATGCTGGGTGATTCGCGGGGAAGCACATGTCGCTGCCTCCAGTGTCGAGCACGCGCAGGCCCTTGACATTGTCTGCCAGCTGTACAAGCTCCCTGACCGCTGCATGGTTCCTTCCTGTGTATCCAGCAACGACGAGCGGCTCTTGCCCGTTGACGAGAGCTTCCGCAATTGTCTTGACGCCGCTAGGTGGCAGCGCTGACGGCTCGACCGGGTGCCAGTACTCGAGCTCCAGCTTGTACTGTGTCAGGTCCTCCTCCATAGGCTCTCTCGCGCCGTAGAGGTAGACTGGACCTTTGGGATCGCTCGTCGCAAATGAAAGGGCGCGGTTGACCAGTTGCTATCTCCATGTCAGCCGATCAGACTTCTTCGTCTTGGAGTATCTGCTCACCTTGACATTCTTTCCAGACTTGATCTCGCCAGTGTATCTGCAGTACTGAGCCACAATCTGCTTCTGGTCTGGTACATCCTGTATCCAGTGAATGTATTCTGTCCGACTTCCGCGCATCTCGCCCTCGATGGTGAAGGGCGACAGCCCAGCGAAGATCAACACGGGTGCTCGACCGCACGAGGCATTGTGTACGGCCGCACCGAGGCCTTGGGTTCCGACATCAACGTGTACAATTACACACTGGGGCTTGCCGCTCAACCGCGCATAGCCGTCAGCCATGGAAAGAGCGACCATCTGCAAGCAATCAGTTTGGCAGGTGCACGCCATTGAGAGGAAAACGCACCTCATTTGGACAGGTGATGATCCTGGGGAATTGGCCTTTCTTCTCATTCTGCCCTTTCACAATAGCTTCAATGATGGAAGGATGGTCGCTTCCCAAGTTGACGAAGACGTGTGAGACGCCATACTCCCAGAGCGCCTCGAAAAAGGCGAAAGATGCCGTGTAGCTGTCGCGACGTTAGTCAAGAGGCTGGTACTGTAACAGCTGAGATATGCCTACACCATGGTATTGATCGACTGCCAATCAGCTGCCCCTGATATCTTCAAGTGAGCTTCGGAATGGGTTCTGAGAGGTGGTCTCGCGCAAGAAGGGCTATGAACGATGCAAGACCGAGGCTCGCGCCCACGAGGGGAATTGTGTCCCTCATGACAGCAATCGCTCCTGCACGGCACAATTGCCCCACCATTGCGCGGGGAAAACGCGTTGTGGTTGAGGAAGTCGTCAGGGTCCCAAAGCATGGCAATCGCGTCGGCACCGAAATGCGGCCAACGGCATTCCGCGGCTAGCAGCGTCGCCATTTCGATCAGCGTTCCGACCATGACACTGCAATCGTTTCCTCATGAACCTCATCTCGTCTACCCAAGCCATGGTTTTTGATTTGACGGTGGGGTTTCGAGTGAAGCTTGAACATGCTATGTCACAATACGGCGCCTGGTTAGACATCGTTGTCTTTATCTTCTTCCGAATGAGCTCGACACGGGCATATTCCGCACCACACTGTGATAGCGATAACGGACTGCTGTGCATCACATCCTCGTCAACCGCCTCCACCATCATCATGAGGCTTCTGCATCCACCCGACGATTCATCATACAGACTCGCAACACAGTGAAAGTGGAGCCGTACGTATACATATACTGATGCACGTCCTAGGTGCTGTTCAAAGTAAATGCCAAGAAGGGCAGTCACATTTGCTACCAGGAGAAGCCATGATTGACAAGCATGGATTCCAATGTATGCTTCGTTAATCGTTTCCATCTTCATTATCCATTGTTCATTGTTCAGCTGTGGTCAAAACAATCCGCTGCAGGGTCACACGCGAGGGATGCCATGCTGCGACGACATCGACGCGAAACACGTTTCATCTGGCCAACCATGGTTCCTTCCGAACATTCAATTGTCCACGATCCGCTCATGAAAACATACAGCAGTCCCTCGCCATCTGATTTGCGCATTGAATCCATACTTCGTCATGTTGTGGTACAGTTTGCTCGTGTCTCTGTTCTTTCTCTTCCCTTCAACCCTCGCCAGCAGACTTTCATGTTCTTGGGCAGACCGCTTCACCACCTCCACGATATGTCCAGGGCCTCCAGTTACATACCATGTTCAGCATAGCACTGGAAAAGGTCTTGGGGTGTTTGCAGCTCATGACCTGGATGTCGGCGATGTGATCCTGCGCGAGACGCCACCAATCATAATCACACCATCTGCATATATAAGAGAGAAGAGCTACCCCATGGCTGAAATTACAAAGCTTGTCCGCAAAGAATTTGAAGCGCTGCCACCTATCCAGCAAGAGGAGATCATGTCGCTGACCTATCACGGGACGGCAGTCGAGATGGAGACTATGGACAGGCTTGGCATCATCTTTCGGACCAACGCATACAATACGGGTAGCAACATTGGTCTCTTCCCGAAAATTGCTCGCATCAACCACTCGTGCCGGCCGAATGCTAGCTACTACTGGAGCGAGAAGCTGAACAAGCGCATTGTCTTCGTTTCACAAAAGACCAGAAAAGGCGAGGAGATCTTCGTGTCGTATATACCACTGCTCATGACACAAGAGCACCGACAAAGGCGACTCGACCGCTATGGCTTCCAATGCACCTGCAACGCCTGTGCACAAGAACGTAGCGCGAAGGCAGCCAGCGATGAGCGGCGCGTCACCCTTTCCCAAGCATTCAACGACTTCGAGCCTCAATTGACACTCACTCCACCCAAAACCCAGAAAGGCAGACAGCAAGCCCACAAGAATGCAAAGGCAAGCCTACAGCTTCTGGAAGTGGTACAGCAAGAGCAGCTGGTCGATTACTATGCAAAGGCCTACCGAATCGCAGCATTCAGCCATGCCAGGATCGAAGATTGGGAGCCAGCAGTAATCTGGGCAAACAAAGGCTATGAGCTCAAGTACATCGAGGACCCCGATTCGTGGAGTACGCAGGAGATGCACAATCTTACGAGCAACTTCATCGCGAATTGGGAAAACGAGCTACAAAGGAAGTCGCAACAACAGAACTGGCGTTAGACGCACACAACACGTTTAAGCTCACTGGATTATGGTCTAGCGTGCACTTCGTCCGGGCACTCGGTATCCAAGCCCGTAGCCATGGTTCGCGGCCCTGTACAGCCGTTAATTTAGCCTAATCCGTGTCTCTACGCCACACATCCTGGCCTTCTAGAGCGCGACACATTCACGACGTCTTTTCATTGAAGCACATCACTCAACATCATACAGTACCGCTCAAGGTGCATCATACTTTCCCAGTATCCTTCTGCGTCACAACAATCGAGTACGACTTCACCATGACCACCACCAACCGCCTCATCGACGCCAACACCCACGCACGCAAGAAACCAATGCGCATCCTCGTCCTAGGCATGTGCCGCACGGGAACAACAACCATGTCCATCGCGCTCCGCAAATTAGGCTACACACCGCACCAAATGCGCGAAGTCCTCGTCAACCCCACTGAACTCGCGCTCTGGCAAGAAGCCATCAACGTCACGCTTCTGTCCGCTCAGGACCGACCACTGGCGCAACGAAACATGGCTCCCTATGGCTGGCCAGAGTTCGACAAGTTACTTGCGGATTATGATGTTGTTATGGATCTACCTGGCTGCGTGTTTGCGAAAGAACTTGTCGACGCGTATCCGGATGCGAAAGTCATCCTGACCACGAGGAACTACGATGACTGGGAAGAAAGTATGAAAAACAGTATATGGTGCTTGTGTACATGGCGCTTATTTGCGCTTGCGCGGTACTTTGACATTTCGCAAATGGCGCCGCTCACGCACTTGATTCACTCCGTTTTCCGGGTTCATAATGGGAGTACGTATGGTGGACCCGTGTCTAAAGCTGCGTACGAGAAGCATTACGCTACTGTGCGCTCACTCGTCCCGAAGGGAAGATTGCTGGAACTCGACCCGGATACGTCGGACTGGGAACCGTTGTGCAAGTTCCTGGATCGCGAGATACCCAAAGAGTCATTTCCAAAGATGGCAGAAGAAAAGAGCATGCGGGTAAATCTAGAGAATGCGTGGTGGGACTTCGTACATTATGTTGCGTTGATGTGCGCACTACCCGGTGGAGTGTTCTTACTAGGCATAGTGGCATATGTGTACGCCGATGCATTTAGGGAGATGAGAGATGAGTACATCCTCATACCTTTAAGGGAGTATTTGGATCGACTATGAATAGGACGGCTAGCTAGTAGTATTGACTCCCTACATGTCTTTCCATAACTTCACCGCCAAATCTTGCCATACCAGCGCATCGTAACCCTTCGGCAGTCTCAGGCTCTGGAGTCCATACCGTGTCAACCTCACAAGCATAATAGATCCTTCGATACCCAATGTCGTCGGGGCTTTCATCACCCCCATTCCGCTTGCTTCCCAGGCGCGTGATACTATATGTGTAATTTGCCTGTGTCCCCTACCAGCTCGGATGTCAGCATGAAGTACTCGAGGACCGGCATCCGCGCTACGGCTTTAGCGAAAGCAGCAAGAAACGGGTTAAACGTCTCCGGGTCGGGATGGATGCGAAAGTCCCTATAGCTGAATTCTCGCTCATCGACGCCTCCCACGGTGCCGCTTTCGACATCGTCGTGTGGATGGTCGATTGGGCGGGGCCCGGTGAAGTATCATTCGCCGGACGGAGTGAGCATGTCGGATGTGATGTCTAGGGATTTTAGATGTGGCCACGACGGTGTTGTGGCGTCGTGCTCGTCGGGCGAAGGCCAGAAGATGGTCGAGTCGAGATGTGCGCTCAATGTGAGGGACGTAAGACGCTGCGAGAAAATACGGAGTGATGCACTGAATGGGTCGTATGTGAAGCCTTCTGGCACGATGCTCGGACGCGAGTACCTCTGATCGGTAGGAGACTCGTTGTAGAAGGTGATTCGTGAGGAGTGTAAGGAGTTAAGTTGTGTTTTGGACAGCTTGTTTGCGAATGCCATACGAGTCTCACTTCGAGCCTTTGGTGATGCGGGTGGCTCGTGATCGGGCTCTGGCTCGGAGTCAGAGCCTGCGTTCAAAGAACCATCGTCTGAAGAGTCGTGATCAGATTGATCCTCATCGTCCTGGAACTCCCATTCGATAGTTCTGAGCTCTGGGAGTGACATTGCCAGATCTGATGCAACCCGAGGGTCAAATCTTCGGGAACCAATTCCAATGATATTGAGGTGCTGCACGTTTGCCAGTGCGGGCAGCTTGTCTTGCTTGAGAAGATGAAGGCGCGATTTTTCCCATCGATCTGATAGTATATCGGCTCGCTTGCCAATCGCAATGTCGAACATGAGCTCACGATTTCCCAACTCGCCTGCGTAAATGCGCTGATCGGTAGGCGAAGTCGCCGTCAAAAGATCAATTCGTAACGCGCTCTGCACCCACTGTCTTCCCAACTCTTCAAGACGATAAATAACTCGCTTATGCCTTGCGTGAATGCCTCGTCGTTGACAAGTTGTTCATCTCGCGACTCCTCCCGTGCACATGCTTCATCCGAATATTCTGGCAGCAGCGAAGTGAAGCTGATCCTGGTGACATGCCTGCGTCTAGTCCCTGTCACGATCGCTTGGAGCGGGTCGAGGTCGTCGGTCTTGATACTTAGGTGGCGAAAGGTGATTGTCTCAACTGCTTCGTTCCAAAGGCGATTGAGGCCTGCAAGGTGAGGAAATCGCGATGGCACACCCTTTGAAAGTGCGGAAGACTGCCCTATTGCAGGATACCATTTTTCTTGGCCTGGGTAACGTTCTGTGAACCACACAATACGATTGATCAACTCCTGTGGCAAGGCATCCATGGGAAGGGAGGAGTGAGAACGAACGAACATTGCGGGGATGATGGCTTTCCAAGTTACGGCGGCTGCCGAGGCGCTAGCAAGGGTCTGCATAAACGTTTAGACCAACGGGTGAAGAACATGTTACATGGCTCTAATGTCTCAATAATGGTGTATCGATTGTCTTCGACTGAACCCTGTAGCAACAGATTTGCTGGAGGCCTGATGCTCAAAGCTGGTTAGGGGCCGGCTTATCGAAGATCAAAACACCCAACCTCAACTCACCACATCCTGCCTAACACAAAGCTGCGCAAGCTATAGCATCGTGTTCGCTAGCCGCTACTATCTACAATGATCGAGTTTGCTAGCTGCTAATATCTACAATGATCGAGCTCGTCGTTCTTGCCATTGCTACGTACATGGGATGGAGTTTCATCTGCCTAGAGCTCAACCACAAGCGAGCTTCAGCGATGCGTATTCCACTCGTGCGTGTCCCAGTCGACCCTCTGAACGTCCCCTTCATGGTCCTGGAGCCACATATCTTCAAACTCATCGACCTTTTTCCGCCATCGATCTTGCCGAACTTTGTGCGCTATATGCGCCGCGGCTGGTTCTTTCTCGACAAAGCCAATTCTCACCTCAAGTACGGCCCGATTTGGGCATGCGTTACGCCGCGCGGCATTCATATGCAGATTTGCGATTCTGAAGTTATTCACGATATGTTTAATCGGCGGCATGACTTCATACGGCCTAGTGAAAACTATAGTGAGTCCAAGTTCTCTGGTGTAAGGACGCATAAGCTGACTCTTCGAAGAGCTGCTGGAAGTGTACGGCCCTTGCATCTCTACAGCGGATCTAGACAACTGGCCAAGACACCGGAAGATACTTGCAGCGCCCTTCAATGAAAGCGTGATGAAATTTGTATGGAGTGAGTCACTTGACCAAGAGCAACAGATGATTAAATCCTGGACATCATCAAGCTCAATTAAAAGCTTCGCAAAAGACACACGTACGCTGTCTCTGAACGTCCTTGCTGCTACCGGATTCCGTCGCTCCTTCAGCTTTCAAGCTGCTGCTGCTGGTGTCGAGAAAACAGATGTGGCATCATCATATCGTGATGCACTATCGACCGTGCTGGATAACGTCATCATCCTTATGTTACTCCCGTACCGCTATTTGACCCTTCCGTTCTTCCCCAAATCGCTCCAGCAAGTTGGCAATGCTAGAAAGGAATTCAAGCAACACATGGAGCGCATGTTGGCAGACAAAACCGCTGCAGTTGAGCGGGGCGAGACAGGCGCGGGCAGTCTAATGACCTCGTTCGTCAAGGCAGGGAACACATCTGAGCCTGGCAAAGGAAGGGTCGAAAAGCAAAGGCCTGTCGGTGGAAGAAATATACGGCAACATCTTCGTCATCAATTTCGCCGGACATGACACGACTGCCAACACTCTTGCTTTTAGCATGGCACTGCTTGCAACTGAACCTGACATGCAAGCGTGGGTAGCCGAGGAGGTCCGCGAAGTGGTCTCGACGGAGCAAGACTGGGACTATGCTCAAGTATATCCACAACTGCTTCGTTGTCGTGCCATCTTGGTCTGTTTGCTGTCCCTCTTATTTTGTTGCGCTGACGAGCGAGCCAGTATGAAGCGCTTCGCCTTCTGCCTCCCATCATGGCCCTTCCAAAGCACACCAGCTCTGCTCCACAAAGTTTGAAAGTCGGAGACCGCACAATAATTATCCCCGCAAACACCAGCACAAGCCCGAGCCTTCTCGCAGTGCACACTCACCCTAAGTACTGGCCCGACCCACTGGAATGGAAGCTATCGCGCTGGATTACCAATGAGGGAGGTCAGGAGAGCTTTGTAACCCTAACGAGAGATACATACTTCCCATGGTCTGCTGGCCCGCAAAATTGTCCTGGCCAGAAATTCTCCGAGGTGGAATTCGTCGCTATACTTGCACTCTTGCTGCGCGATCACAAGCTAGGAATTGTCAAGGAGGATGGTGAGTCTGAACAGCAGGCGCGTTCACGGGCAATCAAGATCATAAACGACTGCGATGCACAGATGTTGCTGCGAATGCGCGATCCGGACCGCCCGAAGCTTTCATGCGCAGTTCGAGCCTAGACATACGTACATATCTCACCATGGGCACCTTTGCCTACCATCGCAGGTCTCAAGCCTTCCCACTCCACGCTTCCGTCACTAACTCTCGTACCTTCTTCGTCTCAAATTCCCCACCTCCAACCTCACCACCCAAGTCGAAATGCCCCTCCTCCATCAGCAACCCAAATACAGCCGCCAACCCCTGCAGCGCTTCCTTCGGGAAGAATGGATACAGCACCACATGCCCAGGTAACTCCGTGACCTTGCCTTGCTTCAAAGTCTCCAGCTTATCATACGTCACATCAAACTTTACGCCCTTCACTTCCTCCGCAACGGCCAAGAATTCGTTCCACGTCAACTTATCCCCAACAGTCACACTCTCGCGTTCCCACTGAGGCTTTTGCAAAAGCAGTGCAGCGAACCGCCCAATATCAAAGGTATACGTAAACGTCACGGGCACGTCGCCCGAGCCCGGGATCCCAGCCGTGTTAGACGCCACATCGATTGCGAGCGGGAATGGATGGAGATACGATCTGACATGCGGAAGCCCATAATAATCCATGAACAGGCCATTGATGACGGACGTATATTCCAGTCCTGAAGCTGCCAGGGTATCGAGGATGGAGCGTTTGAGTTGGCCAATTGGGAGGAGGGCGCTCACTCTGCACACCAGCATATTAGCTCTCGATAAAAAGTTGGATGACTTGGGAGAGGTGTATAAGACGTACTCAGGTGTATACCGTATTCCCCACAAGCTGGGTATGTAGCGCCTAGTTACTTTCGACTTATCCGCCGCAGCGATCAACGCGAGCTCCGGGTCGATCCCGAATGTGGATCCGAGCGTGGAAATCACGGTGTCGATACTATTGGTTTCGAGGGTAGCCACGAGGGCGTCGGGATTGCTGTAATCAACGGCAAGGATCTGGGCGCCTATTTCTTTGGACTTTGAGGTGTTTGCCTGGGCAATGTAAGTATGCAAGTCGGAGTGTGATTCTGTACACAAGAGGTTTTGTATTGTATACCTCGCGACCCAGTATGAACACTTTATACCCGCCGTGTGCATTGAGCTGGTCGACAATGGCGCGGCCAAGTTTGCCTGATCCGCCCGCGACGGCAATAATTTCGGATGCCATGATATAGTGAGGCTAATTGGAGGGAGTTATAGTTGCTGCCGTGAAGTAATTGAGAGAAGATATTGTGAAAGTATGCTGTCCCTTCAAGCTCCGAATGGGAAGTCTAGTAGCTTTTATATCCGCAGCTTATCTCTGCCACCGTTGTTCAATACTCCCAGCATGCTCACCATATTACCATCTACTACATCTTCCCATTGCGGACGATCAAGTCGACCATCCGCCTTGCCAAGCCGTATGCATTTGTAATCTGACCATGGGTTTTGGTCCCGCAATGCGGTTGTGTGCGTCAACAGTGTCAAGTTCTGCGCAAAATCACTTTCACATACGCAAATTCGCTCGTTCTTTTGCTTGTTGTAGTGCACGATGCATTCGGATTCGGGAAGCTGAGTGGGCCGTGAGGTAGTCGGCCCTTTTTCAGCTTACAAATGCCGACAAATCACGCTAAGAAGCCATACCCGAGATTCCGGTGGAGATTCCCACGCCATTATGGAAACATATCACGACCGGAGAATGCTGAAAGAAGGCCTCCTTACGTATTGGACAATGAGCACGTGTGTCAATATAAGGAATAGAAAAGATTTGAGATGCATGTTGGCTTGTGCAAAAGCCTCTTGATTCATCAAACGCCGACCATGCACACCAAGAAAGTGACCATTGTACGCTACCGATGCTCTCATATCCTTTCTCCTCCCGAAAACTCCAATAAAATGATGGTTTGCTAAGTGGCCCGAACATATCCAAGACCACAGATGGGGTATCTGTTCGCTCGACAACAACGCAGCTTTGCTCGCTAAATCCAAAACCACACAAGTCTAACCCCAGATGTCTTTCTCTCTTCTTTGCGCGCTCAAGTAAGTCGTGGAGGCTGTCGATGCTTGAGCCAAATGTCTCCACCTTCTCCCGTCTCCCATTTCTTCCATGCGATCTCATAAGCTTCTTCTAGGTCTCTGACCCATCTTTTCGTGTCGAATAGTGGACTTGTCCAGCGTGACTCGTAAAGCATGCGACGTAGCTCGCTCAAGCGTCCATACAGGCGATGACCGCGGTACTGGCCAGCTTGGACCAGTCGTACAGCCTTTTCCTCGTAGTCTTGGTCGCTCGCTGCGATCAGTTCTGTGGCGGCCTGAGCGCCATCAGAAGTCTTTGGCAACGCGCCTTTGAGGATGGAGGCCGCCATCCGCGAACACATCTTGTATTTATAACGTGGCAAAGTGAGCAATGGTGTGCCAGACCAGAGAACGTCAGCAGCAGTCGTGTGGGCATTGCACTCAGGAGTGTCGAGGAAAAGATCGCAGACGCGGGCTCGAGAGATGTGTTGATGTTTTTGTGCAACGTCGGTGAAGATGACACGGTTGGCAACATCAGGTCCAGCCCACAGATACGCGGTTTGCTTGAGATTTGTTTCTCCTAGATCCGGGAAGCGGAGCAACCAGAGAATTGCCTGGGGAAGACGCTCGAGTATCCTAAGCCAAGTACGGAATGTTGTTGGCTCGATCTGTGATGGTTAGAAATCTGTCAATCTTTGCCTCTTGCATCTCCTTACCTTGTAGAGCTGATTGAAGTTACCCAGGATGATGGCGTTGTCTGGCAGATCCGGGAAGATCTCCTTGCGCATAGCCCATCTTCGCTCTTGCTCTTCTTCCCAGGTAGGTTGTCGACCCTGTGAGTCTGGTGCGCTTTGCCGATGATCACAACAGAAAAAGGTATCTCGGCAGTACACGATATTCTCGCCGTAGATCCAGTTCTCATCTGATCCTCCACTGTTTTCGTCCACAAGAGTGTCTTCCAAGTCGATATTGCGCCTCCACTGACGAAGAGTATCAGGAGGTACAGCAGTGTCATCTGCGAGTAGATAGTCACACCATTCAGCTCCCAAAGTTCCGGCGAAGCCCATGAAGGCCATTTGTATTGGCGCGGCACGCGCCGCAAAGACTTCATTCCTCGCTCCTCTGGTGTATCCATTCAGATTGATCAGAACATGAATGCCATCGTTGACGATCTGATTGACCAGACGTTCGGCTGACCAGCTGCTTGCATCACGGAAGACTGGTGCTTCTCTCTCGATCTGTTTGCGGTGTTCGGATCCGTCACTGGCTGTGGTGGCATAGCAGAAGGCTTTAACGCGCTTCGGGTTGTGAAGACCAAAGACAGACTGCATAAGATGTGCTAGAGGATGGTTGTTGAAGTCCGAGGAGACATAGCCAACCTTCAGGTGTGGATTTGGGGGTGGGGGTGGCTGGTAGACCGTTGCAGGAAGCCATGGCACCCTCAGTGTCGAGCAAGAGATGCGTAAACCATTGCGTTGCGATATGAGACGGATCTGCTTCGCTGACATAGGGCACGTGAAGGTGTGGAATGGGAGCACGGTCGGAGCGGCGGGCACCGTCAATGCAGCAGGTAGCTGTGGTCGCTTATAACTTTCAGGAGAGCGCTGGTTTGGCGTGACGTATCGGTCCTGATACCACTGCCAGGTGAGCCATCGTATGGCGCGCTCGACGAGACGGATGACGCGCGCGCCTTCCCACCTCTGGCCTCTCCAATTGACCAGCACGCCTTTCATGCTATCCTGCTTCTGTTTTATGTCTTGAGCGCTGCCATTCGTGAGTGCGAGCGGGCGGACGATGTCGCGGATGAAGCTATCGTCCATCGAGCCTCGACCCCATCCTTCACCGTCGGCAAGTTGCTTCTCGACCAATTTGATGACTTTATGGATCCAGCCTGAGCTTGAAGCACCCGGGATCTTGGCATCCAACAACATGCCGCTTTCATCCACATGCCACCGATCTCTTGCACCCAGGTCATCGGCAATGCCACCTCTTCCGTTCCACCCGCATACTGAGTTGAGAGCGTTTGCAAGCCCGCATACCGCTTCAGCAAAATCTGGACTAGCCTTGACAGCGCGCTTATAGTACAAGATAGCATCACTGATTCGTCCCTTGTCTTTGACTGCATTCGCAAGATTGGCCAAAGCGATGTCGAAGTTCTGGTCGCACTGCACTGCCTGCTCGTACATTTGGATGGCGACGTCTAATTGTCCGATATCTTTGAGAAGGCTGCCAAGGTTGGTATACAAGTGTGCATGTCGTTTGTCCAGTTGCAGTCCATAGTAATAGTATGCGAGGGCGAGAGCGACCCCACTTCCTGGAACCAGGCCTGGAATTTGCGGGTGGAACATGGAATGCGATGCTGATATAGGCTTGGAAGGTGCCGACTGCTGTACGCTGGCAAGTAGAATGCCGACGTTGTTGGCGGTAGAAGGGCTTGGCTGCAGGGACAACGAGAGGTAGTACAGAGCTAATATCTCCCTAACTCCATAGTTGCTTTGGTATAGAATGGCCTTTGGGGAACTCGTAGCCATGCCATCTTGAAATATTTTTGCCAGAGACAGAAGAGAATTGCTCGTCGTGGAAATGGCAGCTTTTCGAGCTATACCGTCATTAGGAACATGCTTCAGACCTGGTAATTGACCATGGGGAGGGAAGCACATTTGTGCAGTCTTCGTTGCGGAATCTGGAGGTAGCAAAATGGGATCCGTGGACGGTAGGACTCGACGGCCGCCAGGCGAACGTTCTGCGTTATCGTAACCAACCACAGATAGAATGCGTTTGATGAGACCGTCGATTCCATTTATGTGAGTTCCTGCACCGATGAGCACGGCGATCTCAAATGCTCTTGCAGCACCAGCATTGTCCCCCAAAGCGTAAAGCATGTTACCCTTCGCATGTACCAGGGCGAGGATGCGACCATTGTCACAACCTGGGATTGCGTAGCCGCTCGAGCCGAACCCTGGTTGGTCAGATCCGGGAAGCTTGTCCAGCTCCTTGAATATCGACTCGTCGTCGCCTTCAAACTCGAAGACTGGCCTGTCTGACGTTTCTGACAGACTTGGCGATTCGCTGACCGTTGAAGTCGATCGCTCGCTCTGAATTTCCAGGTTCCGCAGAGCGTCAGCTCTTCGCGCGAATCGCAGCGAGCGTTCCACATCTTCGATCACTTTTACTGCCTCCTTGCCTCTGTGGTCACTGCACAGCAAACCGATGAGGTGTTCGACAGCCTCAAAGTAACTGGGGCGTAGCTGGACCGCTTTTCGCCAATGGTTTTCGGCCTCACGCTTTTGCTGTAAGGCAAGAAGGGTAGCTGCAAGATTAGAAATGGCTTCCACGTGATCCTTGTCCAAGGTTAGAATGTGTTTATACCAGTCTTGGGCCTTCTGGTAGTCGCCAAGAGCATATGCAAAGCAGCCGCCCAAGAGAATACCGTCTATCCAGTTCCACTTGCTTTCTTCACAGTGCTTTGTAATGGCTTCCAAGGCAGAAGCTGCTGTCATGCTAGGTGGAATGTCAGGGCGGAAACCGGAAGTAGCGCTGGCAACAGAGCCTGACATTCGTCGCAGAGTGCGGGCGGGTTCCAAGCCAGGTACTTGCGTCATCATCGACTGCTGCTGGGGCATTTGCTGCCAAGGTTGCCGTTGGCCGGAGGCATCCGCTCCACCCACAGACCACGCGGAGGATGATCGTGAATGTGACATGGGAGGTCGTCTCTTCGTTTCGGTGCCAGAATGAGACGAGCGTCTCTCGAGAGTCGGGGAACTGGTATTGCTGTATGACTCGGACAAATTTGCTCCAGGTTGTCGTGGTGGCTTGGGGTAGATATGTGGCCGTGAAAGTGCACGCCCATGCGTGTGATGCGAATGCTTGCGTGTATGTGTGAGATAGCGAAGAAGATCGACGTAAACAGTATGCGCCCAAGCGAAGACCTTTTCTCGAGATTGACCGTTGAGAGACTGTGGCCCATACTCGGCCAGAGGCGTAGTAGCTGGCGTCCGCTCGGCCACTGGCGTGGTTTGGCCAGAGTGCAAGAAATCATGATGGCGTTGCGATTGCGGTGGTGGTAGGGATAAATTCTGATAGTCTAGAGCGTAATCCTGCTGCGATTGCGGGTAAGAAGAGTATTCGAGGGACGGCCGTGGCAAGTTGTAGTGCTGGAGACCTTGATTGAACTGTAATTGATTTTGCGGGTAGTTAGGCATATTCGGAACAGACGCATTGTACGTGTGAGCTACGTAAGCACTGTGTTGTGGATGTGCCCAATGCTGGCGGTGGGGATGGTGGAGGAATCGAGGGTCTCGCATGGCTGCCGGCTGGTATGGAGTGTATGTACCGTCGGGCCAGTAAGGTCCATATGGGCCTTGGTCGTTAGAGACGGTCGGCCCAAGCGGGCTCTGACCGGGCATACCCATCAAAGCACCATATGGCTGAGCATACATCTGGTAAGGAAGGAGCGGCTGCAGCGGCGGTATCTGGTTCAGCATGGAGTCAATCTGGGGCAGATGCTGTCCGGCCCTGCCAGATCCAGTCTCGAAGTATAGACTAGGGCTCCAGTCGGATGATCTATCTTGCCGGCTGACTCCAGGCGAGCGTAACGGGAGATCCTGCTTGAGGCCATAGGGAATATTCGATTCGGCCGTCACTGGCAGCAGTATATGCTTGGTGGCATGGGGCTTCTCTGTGTGCTCGACGGATGTACCGTCATACGCAGCAGCTAGGATTCCATTTGGCGTCTTACGTCGAAGCATGTGCTCGGGCGGTTTCGATGCACCAGATTCGGAGCTCTGGGAATTGTAAGAGTTGTGTCTGGACAGGGGATGGGCGTATTGCTGTGGAGCACGATGCTGGGCGAGATGTCGTCCTTCGAAGCTGGCGGCATTGCGGAGGAGGGAGGTGTGCGAAGGTGTCGATGGGCCGTTGTTGTACGGTCCCTGTGGGGAGAAGTGCGGCGGTTGCGGTTGTGGGGGATATTGCCGGACCATAGTCATGGTGGTGAGGCCGCCAGAGAGATCTGGGGCAGATGTGAGGCGTCAATCCAGAATCGTAGCGGACTGCGCAGGTATAAGAGCAGTCGCCTTGGATCGGTGTCAGTGAGGTCGCAGTCCGTGACGACCCCACAGCACAGCTTCACCAAGACCGGCTGGTGCCTATGCCTTCGCGGAGTCGTCGTCTCTTGTCTGCTACGACTGACATGTCTTTTTAATCGTGACTAAGGGCTCCTGCGCACCGGGTGTCCCTATGCTGGTGCGTGCCAGCAGAGACCCCGGTAGGATTGGTAGTAAGATTGGCGAAAGGCTGTCGCAGATCTGCACCTGGGGCAGCAGTTGGGAATGGCGGAATCGCAGGATAAATCTCGCGGAGCGGTTGGGGTGAAGTCTGGCGCGGGTCTCAGGTGTCAGCGGGAGTGAAGTAAGGGCGCGCTTTGTCGACGTATGATGTCGCCCGAGCAGGCGTTGATGCTCAAAATGTACCAAGGTACCTCACATGCACCAGAGCCGCGGGCAGGGCAGCGCAACCACCAACCTGCCTTGCTCAGAGTTCGGGGCGCACTGGGTCGTGGTGTCGCGGGAAGCGGAAACTTGGGGTGCTGAGGGAGCACGACGGCGGGTTTCGCAGCAGGATAAGCGTGGTACGGATGAGGCAGGGCGCAGCAACGGACCGCACTCTTACGCCGTCAAGCCTCACGCGTGAGCAGGCCGGATCGCAGGGCCAGAGCTTCGATATGTGGCAGCAGTGCGGGCGAGAGTGCTTTTTCACAGCGGGATAGGCGGCGGCGCAGATGACGAGTTGCGCTGCAGCCAACAGTCGTTCAATGGTGGCTTGGGTCTATCCCTGCCAGGCGGGTGCTGAATGCAGGATTTATTCGTCTGGGGAGCCCGCTTGGGTCATCGAGGGCCTGATCACCACCGGCGAATGCGAGTGCCCCCGACTTGTCGACTGGTCTGACACCTGTCTAAATGCTAGTCGACCGCGCGAGCTGAGCGAAAGCGTAGCCAGGGCCCCAGCAGCGACGCCATTCGCACTCTACCCATCATGCTGCCACTCACAAGGCGCACGGCAGGACCTGCAAGTTTCCAGCCGCGAGCGAGGGAGACGGTGGCTTGCAGGCACCCTCGTCCATCCAACGTCGAAGATCGGCCGCAGCGCCAATCAGGCGAGAACGCCAGTCAATGCGGGTGCCGCAATATCCACATCATGCACGAACGCTGCCCGTTCTTTGTCGATGTGGCAGAGCCTGTCTGTTCTATCTGCCCATGTTGTCGCTTTTGGCGTGCACCTTCTCAAATGATGCGCCGCGTGGAACGCCTCTGTGTTTAGTCTAGATTGCATGCACAGGGCTGCCTGTTGACAGCGGCGTGAGCTGACCATCGATGTCGTTCACGAATCACGAACCTGGCGGTGGAGCGCCAAGCGCACACATGTCATCAATCGATGCAGTGTTTCACGTCCGCTGCAGTCGTGCACGCAGATCACCAAAGCGGTCAATGTACACACCGGTGTAGGGCGAGAGAAGGACGTCTGAAATGCAGAACGGGTATTATTGTCAGACGAGATCTATATGTAGATGCATGTGGACCGTAATCAATGGACCGCTGAAGCCAAACCCGGAGGCGAGACTACCGCGGTGAGTAAGAGGTCGATTGATCTTCTTCACACCAAAATAGGCCTATCCCATAGCCGTGTCCGAAGACATCAGGTAAGGGCCAGAGTGTTGGTGAAGTGACAAGTCACGGGACTGCAGACGGAGCTATGATTGCAGTTGCTTGCTCATCTCGAGCATGATTCAGGTTTGACACTACAGAAATTAGGTCCTGCAGTACGAAACCAATACTGCAATCCATGTTTGCTCCATGGGGACATGTCAGGAACTGGCCATGCGCCTAGGGAACACAAGACGGCGCCTCCCAAGCGCCGTGCCGTGGGATGCAATCGAGACCTACGCCGCAATGACTGATCATGCGAGTGTGTCGAGAAGGTCGAAGACGATGCCCAAGAGTAATGTACTGGTACGGCGAGGTGGGATGAAACAATTTCAGGTTTGAGGTTCTGCGTGGAGGTTCAAGTGCTTGCCACCAATATGTGGCGTCAACACTGTTGGGTTGCTGCGAGTAGTTGTGAATATATTAGCTATTCACGTATGTGTTGATTGACGTCGTAGTCAGTCGAGATGTCCCAATGAGTAATAAAAGCCCGAGGAAATTATTGCGATGTTGTAAAAACAGTGCGGACTGGCTGTCTCCATTATGTTGTGCGGTTAATGAGGTGTTTGTTTGGTGTTCAGAAGTTGAAAGAGATTTTGTTCTAAGCCCGCCGCACGGACCAAACTTAGCCTGATTACCGGCCATACCTTTCGCCGTGTCGCGGGAAGTTCAATGTGGCTTCTTAGTGGGAGACTGTTACCATAAGTCCACGACGGCATTCGGGGTTGACATTCTTTACTTTGTCAGATACCTTACGCGCAAACGCACCCCACAAGCACTCCTTTTCTCTCATATTACATTTCCACAGATCGGGCACAATGGAAGCACCACCACCTTCAGGACCCCCCCCAGGTGGGCCACAACCAGTTCAAGCAATGCCCATAAACATCCAAGGACCAAATGGTGAACAACCGACGCCTGAACAAATCCGCCAAATTCAAATGCAACTGGCGGCCGAGGCAGAAAAACACGGCATATCTGTCCAGGAATACGTGCAAAGACTAAGGGAACAGGCCATGGCACAGCAGCAGGCGCAGATGCGGGCGCAACAAGAAGCGCAGCAGCAGCAACAGCAGCCGATCCAGCCAGGACCACCCAAGCCTGAAGCGCTCGCAGTCGCAAACTGGCTGAAGACACAGGACCTGAAGCCAAGGACAGTTGTCCACGATGAGAAGCGAAAGGACATGTTCAGAGGTGTGTTATACCGCCAGCGCAGAGGACCGAAAATTGACCCTCCATAGTCAAGCGAGCCATCCGCGCCATCCAATCTCCCGCATACCAAAAAGCCCGTACCAAGAATCCCCTCCTTCCCGAGGTCAATGACCGCGCCTCCGCCGAAAACACCTTCAAGCTGCTTCCACTCTCGCTCCTCGCACTCCGTGTCACAAAGATCGATGGCGACGCACCTGGCCACGAAGGTCACAACCACGGCAAGAAGAAGCGTGTTAAGGGCCTCTGGGACGTCAAGATCGAGCAGCACCAGGAAGCGAACGATGACAACTACTACATTTGGCTGTACGAGGGCTCGCAATGGAAACAGAAGGTATACGCCGGCGGCGCGTTGCTTGCTGTCATTGCGATTGTTCTCTTTCCGCTGTGGCCACTTGTTCTGAGACAAGGAGTATGGTACTGTAGTATGGGCATGCTTGGCCTCATTGGACTGTTCTTCGCCATGGCGATTGTGCGATTGATTCTCTTCATCATCACCATGTTTGTCGCATCGCCTGGTCTCTGGCTGTACCCCAATCTCTTCGAGGACGTGGGCTTCTTCGACTCATTCAGGCCGCTATGGGCGTGGCACGAGGTAAGTTTACTCCCCAACCATCCTCGAGCGCACAGCACCGTTGTCACTTTCCCAGCTCCTGCGCCATTCTCGATACGAGACTAGATGAAACTAATCACCTCCAGACACCCGAAGACATCAAGGCTAAGCAACGCGCAAAGAAGGAAAAGAAAGCAGCTAAACAAGCCGCAAAAGCAGCCGCAAATGGCCACCCTGTCAAGAAGAGCAGAAAGGGCGGCGCCTCACCTTTACCCGGAACAGCAACACCTGTCCAGAATGTCGATGCTGCGCCACAGCCCACGGGCTCACAACCTGCGCCAGCTGGCGACGTCGTGCAACGGACGCCGCAGCGAGCGACGGTCGAGGAGGTGGAGGAAGATGAGTAGTATACAACTGAGGACGAGGATGAGGAGGACGAGACCCTATACTTCTCAGCGGTGGAGTATGACACAATGGAGCGTTCTGATTCGGGGGTCTTAGAGCTGTGAATGCATGGAATAGCTGGCGTAACGGCGTATTGTCGCCGGAGACGGATGTGAGGTTTGTCGATGACACTTCGATATTTCTTGTGTATAACCATATCATTCCTCAGGGGGCACTAGATGCAGCAAAGAAGTTGTACTCGCTTGTCTACATCCTTCACCCTTGAGACATGTATGAGATCTAGGCTAAACTTCAATGAACTCTTCCTGGGTATGGACCTGCCAAACGTTCAGTATCGCACCACCGTAGATATAACCAGGGTATACTATGTCACTTCGCCGCCACCAGGTGTTGCAGCAATTCGTGCCCGCTCAGTTCACCATGGCGAAGCTCGACTGCTCAAAGTTCTGCTGACTTACCGAAGCCTGGATGTCTGCAGAAGATTTCACCGACTCAGTTGCCACAAACAAACGTCTCTGAGGTCTTACAGGGTGTTGCAAGAAACGTATTTTGGAAAAAGAGACTCTGTTTGATTGGGCACGAATTATTGCGAGACCTGTTCACGCTACCTCACTGAAATCATACTTCGGTCGATAAACGACCGAATATCAATATGCAGGGTTCAAATTGAATTACTGTATTGGTGAGGAAGTTTGACCAGGGATTGACCTTCCATTGCCATGCTCCATGCACCAAAGCTTAGTAAAGCCCACAGTGTCCTAAACGCCATGTCCATGCAAGTCATGCTCGTCATTCATCATGTTCAGTGCCCCGAGGAAACGCCTTGAAAAGAAACCTTAATTCGTGGATGCGGGAGGTAGGGCAGGGCTCGTGCTTGCCTCTGTGTTCTCGCGACTGGCTGCAGGGTTGAGACTGGAGTGGATGACTGGCGAGCGAGTCACAGGGCTTGTAGGGTTCATATCTGCTAGTTGACGTTCTGTAGGAGCATTAGTATTGCTTTGAGATATCACAACGCTTGAACATACCGAGTTCCCGAATCCGCAACTTAAGCATCTGGTTCTCACGCGTCAAATTCTGCGTCTCCGCCTGGTAGAATGCGCTCTCGTCTCTTCCTGTGGCTGAGCCGGGTAGCATGTCATTGTAGTCGTATACCCCGCCCTGACCTGACATTGGTCGCAGAGCTGGCGAGCCAGTGTGACTGTCGCCTCGTGACCTGTCTGCAAACGATGACTGGCGGCTGATGCTGCCTATGCCGAAGGGTGAGTGCGAGCGCGGTTGATTTGTGATGGGCAGGGGTGAAATGGCAGCGTGTGAGGCGTGCGCTGATTGCGATAGAGACATGGAGCGCTCCGAGGTGGGCGTGCTGTCGTCCACGGCAGAGGAAGATGGCTGTTGCTGGTTGGCTTGCAGAGTGGTGATCTGGGCTTGCTGCTGGCGTATCATGTTCAGAAGCCGGTTCTATTCAAGGTTAGCAAAGCACATGCTGTAGGCTGTTTGAATCACATACAACTTGACCCTCCTGCTCATACTCCAGCTCCTGATGCAGTTCTCCAAGACTAGGCGTGCGTTCATGGTGGGGGCTCTGTGGCAAGCCTCTACTACGGGCCGCTGAGGGACTACGCTGCATCTCGCCCGGTGCTGGTACGTTGGGGTCGTTGAGGTTGAGGTTCAGTCTGATGCTTGACCTGCGACGAGCTCGCTCGACCTCTCTCCGCATGCTACCGGACGAGGAGCGGCGCGTCTCTTCATTCTGGATACCGGCGTTCATGGCTGCTGTGGCGGCTAGCGAGTGTGGCGAGGAGGACGCCATGGTGCGAGTAGCGGACGGCGACTGGGTGCGAGAGGTGCCGTTGGAAGGCGACGGTGATGAGGGTGGTAAAGAATTAATGTCTGGAGCCATGTTGCGGCTGGTGGTGTGAGGAGCAGCAGAGCGTGGCTAGATTATGATGCCAAGATTCGTAGGAGCGGCGGGTGACCAAAGGATATCTTCAGCTCCGCAAAGGGCCGGTGGTGATGTTAGTGGGGTGATTATTTGAAGCTCTACCATGGATAGCTTCGCCCCGCCATGACGGCGATAATGGCCCATGCACGCTCCACCAAAGAATCCAAGTCGTGCACTAACAGGCGGCACTAATGTCAGGTACCAACGCGCTACTCTCGCGGAGCATGGAAAGTTGGAAGTAAGGGTGTGGTGTGCAGCGCAGCGATCGCATCACAACGCCCGGATCCCGCACCATATCTTGATATAAAGCCGTCAGCGTCGTGAAGGTACCCAGCCTCTAGTCTAGACACAATTTGAGCCAACGACTTGAGGGCTGATCTGTAGGGCTAGAGATCTCAGGGCTATCTACGAGTTTCCAAGCTCCGCGAGAGGCGCTATTCCCCCATCTGCCATCGCTTTCACCGGTTCATCTGCCGCTGAATTAGTCTGTTTATCTTCACGTCTTTTCACGCGACTTTCACGCGCTCCAATAAAGCGCCGCCGCAAATCTGCCCCGCGTGATGAGGCGGTCGACATGGCACCCCAGCAGCGACGGCTGGCAGAACAGTTCCCGTATCGATATGTTGCACGTCGCCGCGCCCGTCACGCTGATACTGCTGCGAGACGCGTCGCGTGGTACTGTGTCTATTCTGCTGCAATTATTGTACGCTCGCCGGCCCAGTGGCATGCCGACGATGGTACGGTGCGACAGCGACTGCGCCCCGCCATGAGGAGAGGGAAGCCCACGCTGCGAGCGTTGCGCAGAACGTGCAAGAAAAGCTGAGCATATTGAAGAGCTCTAGCGTGGTGAAAATGCTTACCAGAGGTCGGCGAATGGCCCTTGCGACGCTCCAGACGCGTTGATCGACCTGCAACCCAGAGATCAATCACCAAGCTAATAATTAAACCCATGCTCGCAGCTCCAAATTGCCGACGGTTGGCGTTCACCAGGGGAGATCCCTTCGAAACGTTGGGCGTCAGCTTCACGCCTCGGCCGCACGTCGAGAGTTTGCAAAATTTCTCATATCGCATCCAAAGTGCCCAATGCCACAACAGACTTCAGCCAAATCTCCTGTGAGCAGCAGGCGGCCCGTCACGCACACTCGAAAAGCATTTCTCGACGACGTTGTTGCCGAGAGTTTGTCCACCGTTCCGGCTCTCAAACACGCCAACGCTGTGCGGGAGAGCCATCCGTTGCACTAGCGAGCTCGTCTGGGTCTAGCGCACGGCGCCATCACATTCATCCAACCTTCCCAGCAATAGGGGGATCACCTGGAAGCCCCTGCGACGACCCAGTCACACAAGGCGTGGAGCATGGGGCCGCTCCTTGTCAATCTTCATGATTAGACAGCCCACCTTCTGCGGCCGCTAGGCCTCGCCATCTCTTCTCTTCGCGATTCTGTCAACGACGTCGCGCTGTTTCACGTTCTTCGTCTCTCTTCTGCTGTGTCCTTAACTGCAGCGGATGACCGTCACCAGGGGCCAATGTCCTGTCCTCTCGTTTGACATTCGTTTCTGCTTCTGCAGTGCAGCCGGTTGGCTACCACACTCATTGAACCCTTCCAACCTAGCAACTACCACGTTCTTTACTCACGCTTTGATCACTCAAGATACTCTGCGATTACTCTTGTTTGCAAGCCTATTCTGCACCATTCATATTTCCATCTTGCGAAACCAATTCGCCTGGTCCGGAGCGCAAGCCTTCCCTGTCAACACCTTATATTAGCACCACGAATCGCAGTGTAACCGGTCTACGCTACTCCGGCCAACAGCCAAGCGTCCTCATATACACCGGCTTACCCAGCGTCCTCTTCTGGCCGTCTTCAACTCTTTGCTGGCTTTTTCAGGCCAAGCACGCCGCCATGGCTCTAGCATCTTCGCAAATCTACGTGGCCACCTATAGTGCGGCATCGGAAAGAACAAATTCCGCCAGCAACATACGAGCCCGCGCACAGGAACCCCCTTCGACTTCACGATGGCGCTTCGGTCGATCTACCACCAATCTTCGAGAGCCGGAGTTCCGATCATCTTCATCTACTGGACACACCGCCTCTATTCGTCGAGATCCTTCACCCACTCCTAGTGTTCCGAAACTTGAGCGCTCCGCCTCCAAGATGTCATTGTTCAACCTGTTTAGCCGGCCCAAGGTGGAAAGAGCTCGTGGCCACACTGAAGTCGGACTCGCTGTGCCAATGCGACCGCAAACCCCACCCAAACCCACACCAGTACCATCAGCGCCGAAGTCTGCTCTGCGGCGAAACCCCTCCCCACCTGCTCAACAGACTATCCGATCACGCTCAAGCCAAATGTTCAGACAGTCCATGCGACCCTTGCCACCGCAAAGAGAGTTCGGAAGCTGGGATCCTCCTCCGCTTTTCCAGGCTTTCCCTCAGTCCGTCAAGCATGCCACTGTGCAAGCTTGTGTCTTCGCTCCCGAAGTCTTGATGAGAACGCAGAGCCAAAGACGACAGGCTGAGATGCTCCGAGAGAGGATGGACAGTGTCCGCGATCTGTCTGTCATCTCGGAAGAGGGCGCTGAGGCCAAGAGGCTGGAGAAGACGCACCGGCGACTAATCTCAAACTCTGTTCTCAATCCGCCTGCGCCAGAGCTCGTCAACAAGATCTATATACTAGTCACCGCTGGCTATGTCCTGCAGTATGCTGGAGATGGCTCATTCGACCGACTTCCCGAAAAGGTACTGAAGCTGGGAAAAGATTCCGCAGCCTTTGCGTGCGATCTCATTCCTGGCAAGCATTGGGTTCTGCAAATTTCGAGTCATGCGCATGACGATGGCACGATTGAAGCCGGCCCGAAAAATTCGCTACTTTCACGACTTCGATCGCAGAATGCTGCAGTCAAGAAGGCGGCCACTAGTTTTCTTCTAGTTCTTGAGAGCGCGGAAGAGATGGATGCATGGATGACTGTAGTACGGAAAGAGATCGATAACCAGGGTGGTATGAAGGTCAAGGACGAGTCAAGTCGAGCTTCGTCTTCAACAGATGACACGCAAGACACGAAGTCGACTGACACCACAAGCCACCGCTATCGGGTGCAGCGCGATCCGAAAGCCCCCAGCAAGATTGTGCCCGTCGACTCACCACACCAGTCCCAGTATGGTTCCCCTCAAATCGTGACGTCTGAGTGGGAGTCCAACCGGAGCGAGAGAACATCAAGCATTGCCGACTCGTCAAGTGGCCACTCGTACAGACATGGCAATCAGCGTCAGTCAATTGAGACGTCCTCGGTTGCCACGACGCCCATGTCGCAAGAGCATTATCAGCTTGAGTCGCTCCGCGGTCGATCTCGATTCTCGTTCGTGTCGACCGCAACGTCACTCTCTGGCCCCGGCACTCGCAACACCTCGCGCGAATCTTCACCGGCGCCCCAATCACCACTAAAAGAAGGGTTCTCACCAGCTGTCGAAGCGGAGCCTCTTCGGAGTGCCATGTCGCTCAAGTCATTCCACATGAACCCAAGCAGTAGTGTCGCGTCTCGACGTAGGTCGATGCAGCCTTTACCAGTGACCAACGAGCACTTTGCACCGCCAGTGACAACACCTTCTCAACGACAGCGACACTCCCTGTATGGCCCGACTTCGCCCACCATGACGAACGAGGAAAGGCCAAATGGTGTGGACTCCATTTTGAAGATCAAGGCCCCAGCATCAAGGCATCTCGAGGAGTCTATTAAGAGCCCGATTGTGCCCTTTGCTAGTGCTCCTCGCCCGACGCGTCCATCTCGACAGAGCGATGCGTCCAATCAGGCACCTATCGTGACCCAAGAAGCACAAGCACGAGAAGATAGTCCTGTGAGATTCAACACACGGAGCTACAGCATTCCGCCTCGACGAGACGTCGTCTCTCCACCACCAAGAGACCCCGCGCCGTTGCCTCCTGCTTCCGCTTCTCGGCAGTCCGTCATTGGTAGCTTGCCGAGCATTGTGACGCAGCCTGTGGTGTCGTCCTCACCCGCCTCCGATGGAAGAGCTCAGCGCCGCACTTCAGCAAACCCTAAGCCTTTCTTGCGCCCCTTTCCAGTAAGGCCACAACAACAACATACCGACCAGGCGAACACCGTTATCGTTCCTCGGCGTCTTTCTTCCCTAAACCCCCCAACTGGTCGAGCCCCTCTGCGTTTGAACGTCAACTTTAATCGCTCCGTGACCGCACCTGTGAGGCCGACGCCAGCATCCTCCAACACCACACCGATTTCGAATCCAGATACTCCACAGTCCGCCGCATCCGCGACACAACCACGCCGTCCAACATCTTTCCAGAATCGAACCACGCCAGCACCCTTCCACCTGTCTTCCGCACGTCCTGTTCGAGTCATCGCTTCGACCCCATCCTTCATGCCCAGCAAGCGATCCTCAAATTCTCATGCAGATGAACCTCCAGTTCTGCAGTCCAGCCCAAGCACGGGCGCTTTGCGATCTCTAGCACTGGCATCCGAAAGACATATCGCTCCGCAACGCAGCATATCATCCTTCGCAATGCCTCCTCCCGCGCCACCACCACAAATGCCTCTTCCTACGCTCCCACCAAATCTTCCTTTGCCGCCTCCGCCACCCAGTATGCCACTTCCGGCGCTACCAGCGAGCGTAAAACCTTCTGGCTCCTCACCAACAATGCCACTTCCAGCTCCACCACCCAATATGCCGCTACCCGCGCCACCGCCGAACGCACCTCTCCCCGCTCTTCCTGCTTCGGCCCCAAAAGAAGTTTCTTTGTGATCTTCGTGTATTGATATGGCTTTTCTTTCATCGGACCGGCTTTTCTCGGTCGGCGTCTTTTCTTTTCTAGGTTCGTGAACTTCAGAGGCTTCAGGTATCGGATCATCTAACGCCGTCATGTCATGTCATATCATTTCCTTTATTTTCTTTTGATTTTCGAAACTCGCTTAGCGCACGATACCAGTCTATTCCCCATATTTGCTTTCGAAGCTTTCATGCCATGTACTATTATTAGCCTTCATGTAGGATTTGTTTTGTTTGCAGGAGAGGAGCACAAAAATGTGCGTGGGGGCTTGGGGGCTTTGTCAAAATGAGGTGGAATTAAGAGAAAAGCGCTTATAGGAGTCTATGCTATGACTGCGAGAGTCTCAATATTGAATGAATTTGATTGTGGACACTTGTTCAGTATTAATCGATCCCGGTGCTGAAAGTCAAGCCCCTTCTGATAATGCGTTGCGAACGACTGAGCTCTTGAAGAACCTCCGCCACCTGTCCAACTCAAACTCCCCATCCTCCAATTCTCCACTATCCGCATCTCCAGCCCACACAAACATCCTCACATCCCTCACCATCTCCCCTTCACCCAATCCTACCTCACATTCACGCCACGTATACGCCACAGTTTCGTACGCATCTAGCTTCTCGAAGCGATCTTCTGATGCACAATACCACAGCATTCCATCCACTTTGCCACCATCACATGAAACGAGGGCAGGATAGATGCCCCACATCTTGACCATAAAGCCTGAGAGACGAGCTCGTTGTAGCAACGGTTCATCGTCTAATGATAAAAGTGACCGGAGGACGCCGGGATCTTGCAGAGTGCCGTAGAAGAACATGTGACATGGTCGGAAGGGTTTCGAGTTTGGAGGATGTGGGCATGAAGACTGAGATGTTTCGGTTTGCGATTGGAGCTGTGCGATTTGGGTGGATATGGATTTGGGGTGAGGAGGATTGCGTGATGGTTTGAGGGTGCGGGATCGGGGACGTGCAGGCAGTGGTGGAGGAGGAGGAAGAGGAGGTGGCAGAGGAACTGAAGACGTCTTTGTCAACTCGATATACTGAAAGCTTTCATTCCTGCAAGGAATGTTTCGACAGCTGAGCGGAGGAAACCTGGTAGCATACACACGTGTTTTGTACTCGCACCTTCGACACGGAAACACACCCGCTTCCGCGCCTGCATTTCGATCACGCTAGTTCGCGTCTCTAGCGCGATCGCCATCTCCACGCGATTTACCCTTCCATTTGCGCATTTTGAGCGCTCATCAGCACATCCATCAAAATACGCGTCTCTATCCCTCTACAACTCTCACGACGCGCAATGGCTCCGCGCAAGAAAATCTCTTCCAAGCCAGTTCCAGCCAAATTCACTTTCTCACCACCAACCACTTCCCCAGCGCCAGCCATCCCGCCCGCACGCGTTCATCATGCGTCGTATCACTACCCTTTGCTTCTCGATGACAAGAAGTCGTGCGATGCGTTATTGAGCTGGTTTGAGGGCGTGGAGGAAAGCCGGAGTATGCCGTGGCGGAAGAGGTGGATTGATCCGAGAGAGTATGAGGGGAGGCATGAGGAGTTGGTAAATGTTCTGGGGAGGAGAGCGTATGAAGTTTGGGTCAGTGAAGTTAGTAAGTGCGCGCGAGATGGTGTTGGAGATGGGAGATGATGTGTTGGAGGAAGAGATGCGGCGTCACGTGTCAAACGAAAACTTTGGCTTGAACATTAAGGCTGACTATCGACAGTGCTGCAGCAGACACGCGTTTCGACGGTGATTCCGTACTTCAACAATTGGATCTCAAAGTGGCCGACAGTACAGGATCTGGCTGATGCCGATCACGAAGACGTACTTGCAGCATGGAAGGGACTTGGGTACTACTCGCGTGCTACTCGTCTCCATGAAGGCGCGAAAGCCATGATTGCAAAGGCATCTGGCTCATCCTGCCCGCTTCCTAGCAAAGCAGCGGACCTTCAAGAGTTTCCTGGTATTGGCAGGTATACTGCTGGCGCTGTGTCAAGCATCGCCTTCGGTGAAGCCGAGCCAGTACTCGATGGGAACGTCGCAAGGGTCCTCAGCCGGCAGCTTGGGCTATATATGGATGCGAAAGACAAGAAAGCTTCCGACATTCTCTGGGAAGAAGCAGATCGTTTGATCAAACAGGTATCCAGTGTGTTGGACACGAGCACGAGCGCAATACCTGGCCAGTGGAACCAGGCCCTCATGGAGTTAGGCTCCACTATCTGCACGCCTCGACCACAGTGCACTGATTGTCCGATTCAAGCGACATGCAGGGTCTACCACGAGGGCAAAGTGCTATCTAATAAGCGACAATCGTCAACGGCGATACCAGATATCGAAGACGCGTGTACCCACTGCGTGTCATTGGATACCGAGGAACTGGTTATTGTGCCAGAAGACGTGGATGACGATGAAGATGTGCAGAAGCCGGCGAAAAAGAAAAAGGGCAACGCGAAACAGTCGAATACGCTTTCTTCGTACTTTGCTATCGGTACGCCTAGCACGAACTCGAATGTGGAGACCGAAGATGAGCAAGACACAAGCTCTGTCAACCCGAAGAAGCGAAAGGCTGCTGCTTCTGATTCAGATATGTTGGCAAAGTCGAAGTCAATTCACGCTTACTGCGCTCTCTTCCCGAAGAAGGTAGCCAAGAAGAAGGCTACCGAAGAGCAATCAGTCGTATGCTTGATCGAGCTGCTCTCGAATGGCAACAGCAAGTGGCTGATCGAGCAGAGGCCTGCGAAGGTATGCCGGACTACCCATCTTGATGATTGTGCTAATCGTGTAGGGCCTACTCGCATCACTATGGTACGTAGCATCCACGATTCGACAGCAGATTACCATGCAACCATGTCGGACACTGCCCCCTTCGGCTATGCTTGCAGGATCCAGCAACGATAAGCTACACTTTCGGCTTTTCTTATCTCAACCATTGGTTACCCGCTGACTGTGCCACTAGGCAGTTCCCGCAGAGCACGCAGTCTACACCTACAACCACTCCCGCTCAACGCAAAGCCTCGGCTCTGAAGTTCATGTCAAGCCTCAACCTTGGCAGCTTCGACATGAGCAAAGTACGTTATGTCGCGGCTTTTGATCCATTGGTGCATGTCTTCACTCACATACGTCTGACCATGTTCGCCTATCATTTCCGCGTCTCGTGCGATAAGCTCGAGGATGTCGCACTTGTGCACGCCGGCCCGCCTGCCAGGAAATGGATCGAAAACGATGCAATGGACCAGCAAACATTGTCCACCGGCATGCGCAGATGCTGGGACCTCGTCGCAAAGACAATCTGATGACTTGTCAGTACCGCGCTCGGTCGCAGGTACAGTACACACGCGTCCCACGTCCCCACGTACCCGTTATCTCTCTCCAAGTAGATACACCACTTGGCGCCCGCGCTCCGCCTCCTTGGCGGGCTCCACTCTTCCCTCCGAGTCCGGGGAACACTGTATGATAAGGGAACATGGACGTTACCTCGCTATACCAGACGTGGTGTTGTGATCCTTCCCATGGCTGTCGTGTAGCGCAGGCATGGCCTTCATTGGACGGGGAGTGCGCCCTGCGTATCGAAGTACCAAGTTAGATGTTGCCAACATGCTGGGCGGCCTAGGCCCGAACGCGTGGATAAGACAAGTGTACTCTGATATAAGCGCGACGTTGCGTTGGGTACATGGGATTGCTCTGCGCGCATTATAGTTTTGATACTTCGCGACTCTACGATCAAAGCATGGCGGAATTACTAGCGCCTACCCCAATCACGGAGTGGCCGGAATACAGTGTTAATCCCAATGGCGGGGATGTTATGACACAGGACCTGAATGCGCTCTATGACAAGGGCGATCTTTGCTGGCTGCTCGTCAGCTCGGTATTGTGCTGGTGAGTAGCCCGCGCAAATCGTTGGGCAAGAGTTGACGTCGCCTAGGCAGATTACTCCAGCAATTGGCTTCCTTTACGCTGGCATGCATCAAAGAAAGTCTGCTTTGACTATGATCTTTCAGTCGCTCTTCTGCGCGTGTGCTGTCGGCATACAATTTTAGATCTACGGATATTCGCTTTACCAATCACATACTACCGGTCCCTTCATCGGAGACCTGTCAAAAGCTGGCCTTCAGAACACACTCGCAGCACTTTCACTCGCAAACAGCGATATTCCAGATATCCTGTATGCCTGCTTCGGCTTCACATTCGTCACGGCGACCGCCATGATTTTGGCCGGAGCCATGCTTGAGCGCGGCCGCTTATGGCCTTCGATGCTCTTCCTGCTCTGCTGGACCACATTTGTGTACTATGTCCTCGCCTACTTTGAGTGGAATCCTAGCGGCTGGTTGTACAAGTTGGGCGTCTACGACTTTGCGGGATCGGGTCCTGTGCACATTGCTTCCGGATTTTCGGCATTGGCCTGGGCAGTCATGTTGGGTCCGCGTGCTAATCCGCACAAGGGGTCGTATCATCCCAAGATTCCGCATTTCAAGCCTCATAATCCGTTTCTTGTGGGGTTGGGCACGATCTTGATTTGGTTTGGATGGTATGCCTTCAATGGTGAGTTCAATTATAGGTGCAGTATGACGTCTGAGCATGTACTAACTTCGACAGGCGCATCCACTGCTAATCTCTCAATCCGTTCCATTTATGTCGCATGCAACACCAATCTGGCTGCGTGCGGTGGCGGCATAGCCTAGGTCCTCCTCGAGTACGCCTTTACCCGCAAATTCTCTATCATTGGATTCTGTAGCGGCATCATCTCCGGATTGGTCGGCATAACTCCCGCAGCAGGTTTCGTGCCCATCTACGTCGCTTCTCTGGTCGGTGCGCTGACCGCATGCGCCTCATTTTTCACCGTCAAGTACAAGTATCTTCTGAGGATTGATGAAGGCCTCGACATCTTCGCCATCCACGGTGTCGGCGGCTTCGTCGGCGACATTCTCACCGGCTTCTTTGCAGCCGATTACGTCCCTGCCATGGACGGCGTGAGCAACACGTACGCAGGCGGTTGGTGGAACCGCAATTGGGTGCAAATGGGATACCAACTTGCAGCCGCGACGACGTGCGCTGCATGGTCATTTGTTGTTTCCATCGTCCTGCTCTTCATCATTGATAAGATCCCCAGATGCCACATCTGCGCCACAGAAGATGATGAGCTCCAGGGTTTGGATTACGAGTACTTCCATGATGTTGAGGGAGATATGATGGTTCTGAATGGTTATGGGGCTGCTACGCCAGGCATGACCAGAAGTGGTGTCGTGAGTGATGCACCGAGCCATGAGGGTGTCGAAGTGCCGATTGCATCAGAGAAACGAGATTGAGGTTGTGGTTTGGTGTGATTATGGTGACGTCGAATCACAACACGCGGTCGCAAGGGAGTTCAAGCCACCAGAACTCGACGATCTCTGAACCTCCGCATCGCGATCTCAGAGATCGCGCGCTCGAGTCAATTCTCATGCCATATTTAACTATCTTGCAGTTTATGTTATCTCTTCAACGCCTGTAGGATTCACAAGCAACAACAACAAGAACTGTTCCAAGAACATTGGCCATACAATTGTCCCGATTTAGCCACCAGACTTCTGTCCCGTGCCAACGCGCTTCAGGAACCGTCTTCATTTCAGTGCCGATGGCTAAACTTCATCTGGTCAATGACACAGACGCGAAGATGCCGCGGCTGCCTGCAAGGTACCGATTCCATCAGTTAATAAATCCAATCGCGAGGCTGTCACACCTGCCGTACTCACTTGACTTGATTGACTGGTCGCATCGCCGCGCGCAACACAACACAACGGTCAAAGATGAAGTTCATCGCAAGTATCGCCACCCTCATCGCCAGCGCGGCCGCAGCCGCAGACCCACAAATTACCCCACGCGCTGAACTCGCACCCCGGCAGAACAGCGGCCCTGCGTTCTTGGGGTACATCAGTGCTGCGACGTGTATGTCCTACCCTTTCATCTCAACATTCACCAGCACTACATCCACCTCTCCTCTACCAACTCACCTCCTCTTTCATGCACGCCACCACTCACACAATGCCCACAACATAGTCTCCGACGCCCGCTCCTGCGACTATCCCGCAATCCTCTCGCGGTTTGGCTCGCTCGCGCAATGCTGCGCGTCCAGCAGTTGCGTCTTCTGGTCCTCATGTTCGGCTGGGACACTGTTCTCTAGCCAGACAAGTCTGTTTTGTGATCAAGGGTACTGCAATACTGCTGTATTGGTGAAGACGGTTGGCGCATCTAGTGGGCAGAATTATCTGGGTTGTTGGGCGACGAGTTTGGGCCAGAGCGCGTTTACGGTTGTGGCGGATATTGGTAGTGGTGAGTTTATCTCCGGGTTTGAGATGGGGAGAAGGGGGTTGAAGGGTTGAGGGAATGGGAAGAGGGTGAAGGAATCAATGCTGACAGTATAATAGCGCCGGTTGGCCAAGTCACGAGTGCGAGGTCAGGAAGTGCGGCGTCCAGCGCGAGACAGACGTCGGGAGCTTCTTCAGCTACGCGATCGACTTCTGCTGCTGGAATTGGAAGCGCGACTCAATCTGCTACTGGGGCTGCGCAATCGACTGGCTCCGCGAGCCACAACGCCGTGAAGCCAATCGCAGGGGCATTGAGAATGGTCGCCATGCTGTTCGGATTGCTATGATTGAAGTGCGGTGAGGTAGCTAGATCTGAAGGATGATGACGAGAATAATGCAGGTATGAAGTTTCATGGTACGTCGGTGAAATCGGAGGAGAAAGTACGTATTGTGCTGTGAGAACTAGCATTAGTTGTAAGCACTATTGTCAAGTGTATTTTTCACTGCGCGCTGACCGGCTATGAGACGACGCAAATCGTTGAGGAAATAAAACGACACCAAGCCCTCGAGACCATTCGGTAAGTTCTACCTCCCGGAATGCTCGTTGAGCGAACTTCGTACCACCTTCCTCGATGACAAAAGGAGAACTGAAGAAAGATATGGTCGGAGTGTAATTTTGTCCGACTTATCAGTCGTGGTGAGGGGATACGCCCCACTCGGCCTTCGGAGAGTCCGACATTGGTGATGTATTGAGCTGCTTGCCTAAAGTAATCAAGGCGATCGTACCTAACGTTATACATGCAACCTACCTAGACGACCATTCTGCTGGGTACCTATATATAGCGCCTCCACACCTTGATCGCCGAGTGCGCAAAGCACATCTGCACGCCACAACTCTCCAACTTCTCCAATCGACAACTTCAGAATAGCCCAATCCAATTTACAATGTCCACACCAGTCCTCATCTTCGGACCCACAGGCGGCGTAGGCTCAGCTGCAGCTCTCAAAGCCCATGAGCTCGGCGCACACGTCTACCTCGCCATGCGCGACCCAAACAAGTCCATCCCCGGCATCAGCAACCCACAAGACGGGTACACCAGGATCCAAGCCGATCTCTCAGATCCAGCGTCCCTTACATCCGCCGTGAAAACCTCGGGCGCAAAAGCCGCATTCCTCTATGTCGTCCACCAAAGTCCTGATAGCATGGCCTCATCCTTTTCCGCGCTCAAAGAGGCTGGCGTGGAGTACGTGGTACTCCTGAGCAGCGTGACCGTCCACGGCGATGCATCCGACCCCAAAAATCATGAAAACTTCATCGCGGGCGTACATGCTAAGACTGAAGTTGCTCTGCGCGATTCTGGCCTTGCGTATACTGCTATTCGCCCTGCGCAATTCGCGACTAATATCCTCTGGAACCAGAAGGATATTAAGGCCGGACACGTCGACTTGCTGTACCCAGATATCAAGTTTGATTACATCACGCCGCGCGACATGGGCATCGTTTCAGCCACCGTGCTCGTCCAACGGCCGAAAGGCCTCCCAGATAACGCGATTGTGCTGTGCGGTCCTCAATTGATAAGCCAGCGCGAGGCACACGGAGTCATTGGGAAGGTACTTGGGAAAGAAATTGTGGTGAACGACTTGAGTGAAGAGCAGTGGAGGGAAAAGATGAGCCACATGCCTGGGCCAATCTTGGACACGTTGGTTAACGGGATGAGGGAGCATGCTGCGGGGAAGGGATTGATTGATGAGGAGGGTTATAGGAAAGCGGTGGAGAATTTGAAGGAATGGACAGGTGGGGAGGGGTTGGGGTTTGAAGGGTGGGTTAGGGAGAATGGGGGGCTTTTCGAGTGATGGGATGTGCGATGACGCAGCAGTTAGTGGGCTTGCCAGGCAAGTCCAATAGAAACCGTGCTGTGCTGGTCGATCGATCTCGTTAAATATCGCCATCAGAATAGGACTAGTGTAGCAGTTTTGCGTAACGCTTGTTGGCGGCTTGTGAGGATACTGCATCTTGATGTGACCCACCTAGGACTCGTTCAAACATCCTATCGACACTATCCTTAGATGCTGAAATTGCTCGGACTTCTGTTATAGAAGCAGGGACAAAAGCACATATGTTCTTGTAATGTAGGAATGGTTTAGTGAGTAAAGTCTCTAGGAGTGCGAACATTCCGCAAGTCATGATCCGATATGATCAAATGCAAGAACTGGCAGGCTACCCATAGTCCTGTTAACCCGCAGATACTACCAGGAGCTTCGACCCACACTGTGCTTTCGTACCAAGCAGCATTGATTTCGACGGGCCGGACCATGTGTTGCGGTATAGCTGTGTTGATATGAGCCGAAATTAGAGTATAGTGGGACGTAGCTAGCAGCTTAGTCGCAGGTCTGTAAGGTTTTTCCGATGCCACGCTGTTTGAGAGCAAGATCCGCATTGTTGTGTCTCGTTCACGGGCAAGTCCGACAGCCGACGGACTGAAAAGATGAGATTTCGAGCCTGAAACACGCGCATCTACGTTGACCCGCTTGTCTTGGGCGAGCAAGTAAGTCACTCGATAGCCACCAGGCTGATATCCTGACACAGCGTTGTGAAGAGCAGTCTGCCCTTGGTGATTGACAAGGTTAATATCAAGCTCCTTCGATCCGAGGAGGACTTCGACTGTCCTGCTGAGGCCTTGTGCCGCTGCTTTATGTAAAAGTGCTTCGCCTGTCCGATCCCTTGCGTTGATCGAGAAACCTGGGTACCTGAGCAGCATTTTCACCGTATTTGGGTCGTCAGTTCCTGGCGCACTATCCATGACCTTCGAGTCGCACATGTTGAGTGTGTTGTCATGGTGTAACAAGAGTCTCGCAATAGGCCAATTTAGTCTCCAAGCAGCCGTTTGAAGGCATGACTGCACATCATAGAAGGTGATCAAAGACGTGGTACGTGAATAGTTGAGCAGAAGGATGACGATGTCTCGATGTCCATATTGACATGCAAGCTGTAATAATGACGCACCGGATCGATTCAAGATTTTAACGTTGACTGGGGGATGCTCCAACATGATGTCTACGACTTGTGCTCGTCCGTAGTAGACTGCAACCTGTAGGGCAGTCATTCCAGATGTGTCCTTGGAGTTCGTGAGGACTTCTCCTTGGTTCAAAAGTAGCGCCACAGCATGAGCGTGTCCGCATCGCGCAGCTATATGTAGAGCAGAAGATCTTCTAGAGCTCTTTTCTTTCTGTTCTCGGAGATGCTCGACTGGATGCTGCGAATGTCGGAGCAGTAGAGTAAGTATATCAATATCTCCAGATGCCGCAGCTCTCTGTAGTGCCGTGTGTCGATTGTCATCTCGTTCATGTATGTCGATTTCCTTGGAGTTCAAGAGCTCTTGAGTATGTCTATTCGTCCCTTTGATGCCGCGAGGTGTAGCATGTTGCATCCGTGACCGGACAGTCGCATATTGGGATCAACTTTACCACTATCAAGTATGTATTTGAAAATGGAGGTGCGCTCTTATGCTATGATTCCATATACCGCTTGAACGCCATTTGATCTGAACCATTCGCGATTGATGAAGGTATATGCAAGAAGAACGCGGAGTATTCCTTCCTCTCCATGGGTAGAAGCTGTTTGAAATATAGTCCGAGCTGCCTGTGCGACGAAATCGTCCCCAAAATGATGAATCACGTCCTCGAAGATCGCAGTCTGACCGGTTTGAATCAGAGTGACTAACGCGGCAGGTCCTAAGGTTGCATCGGAATTGATCAGCAACGCAACTAAGGATCGATTTTGGTCCACGATCGCCTCGTCCAAGGGTGTTCGGCCTTTGTGATTCCGAACTTCCAACGGCGCTCGAAGAGCAAGGAGAAATTGGACCATATCGCTTTGATTAGCTTTAGTGGCACAGTGTAAGGCTGTTGAGCCATCATCGGCCTGAGCACCAAGCTTGGCACCGAGCCAATATCTTGGATGTGTGATGTGGAAGGAGGAATGAAGGACTGAGTTGATTGTGTAGCTATGAACGAGGGAAGCTATATATACGTGTACAACGAGAGAGTGTAGGAATAGCCCTGCTAGCGTGCAACACAATACGCGAGGCGAACGAGACTGATGTTGCCAGCACTTGCCGCTTGTACAAGAGTTAAGGAACTATGTGGCGATACTTGGCCCTCGATCAGCTCGGTGGGTGGCTGTAAAGATAGAAGTGTGTTTGCTTGGTCTTCATGCCGTTTCCACTTAGGAGCCTTGGCCTCAACTGAATGATTGGCATGACTCTTACACAGATGCTGCCGAACGTTGTCTTTGCGTGTAGCTTTGAATACGCAACCGTCAATGATGCACGGGTATTGTTTCTGGCCAAGGCGATGTCGAAACTGCACATGACGATTTAAGTCGGATCGGAGTGCGAACTTCTGGCTGCAAGCTGAACATGAGAAAGGCTTCGTGTGCATTTTAAGGTGTTGGCTACAGCTGTATGTCAGTCGAGCATAATTAATCATCCATACGACCCAACACTCTAGCACTCACTTATATTGACCTAGCGAGGCGAAGGATTTCGGGCACTTGGCGCACTGATGTCTCTCAGTCAAAGCCATCGCGGATGTGAAATGATGTTGTTTGAACACCATGACGGTGCGTTGTCGAAAGCAAGCATCACAACCGACAGTCGCGACACAATGCTTGCAAGCTATCGCCAAGCCAGCAAGAAGGCTTCGAAGGTATCCTCATATCTTGTCTTGCGGGTGCCTGTGATTTGTGTCAGGAGTGAAGCGTCAGAAGTTAGCCAAGGAGGCAGACTTCAGCCAATTGCAGGTACGGACGGTCGCCCTTTTGATAGGTCGCATCTCATTCGTCGTTGACGCAGCCACACCGCCTACCTAGTTTCCTGCTGTCGTTCCGACCATCGACCTTGACAACCTACTTTCGTCCTCTCCCAAGCTCTCACACGGAAATCTGTTTACAATTCTACCAACACCGCTTCGTCGCCTGATCGCGCTGCCTTAACTACCCGGTGTTCGAACGAAATCACCACCCGACAAACCTCCAGAAAGACCTTCAACAATGATCCCCGCAAATACGGCAGAGACAGCGCGTACGTGGAATTGCGATGGCTCCCAAATTCCGACTGTGGGAGACAGGAGTCATGCATTAGCCTCAGCCACGTACCCTCTGCATCAGGCTCAGCCACAGGACACTGACTGGACGCCAAGGTAATGTTTTTTAACATGTTGCAGTTATGCCTTCCGAGCCTGGCAACGACCGGCAGATCGAAAATATGAGGAAGCTCGGCCGGGCTCGGAATGTCACGTGCGCCCATTCCGCCTGGTTCGTTCACCGATCCTGGCACCACGATCTGGAAGCCTGAGCACCCTCGCTATCCCACGCCTCGATGTCGCGCTTCAGTTAGAGGCGCAGGATGCTGCCGCCGCCGCTGTCGTGGCTTGCGATCCCTCACTCAACATTCTGTCATCCAGACAGGAGAGTCGGATTCAGGGCGACCTTCCGTCTGACATAGAGTCGAATGGCACCCTTGGCGCTGGCTTGAGCAAGGGTCAGAAGTCAATCCACAATCAATTCATCATGGGTGCCACCGATTGGACGTTCTGGGACGACCAAGATGTCTTCGCTGCAATATCGCCGCTGAACCTGTCTATGGTCACAAACGTGCCTATGTCTACACCCTCAGCGACATTCGCCGGTGACTTCAGTGCTTCAATCTATCCGGCCACTGATCCCGTCAGTCCTGCTCCAGGTCATTCCATCCTGATCGCGCCTCATCCTCAACCTACGAGTCTTAGTGTCTCCACCAGCCAGCACCATATTGAGGCTCGCATCCCTTGCGGCTTTCCTGGATGTAACAGTACCTTTCGCCGCGTGGGTGACTGTCGTCGCCACATGGGTAAGCACCAGGCTCCGACCTTTAGGTGCATCACTGTGGACTGCGACAAGACGTTCTACCGTGTTGACAAAGTGCGTGACCACTTGCGACAGGGTCATGGTATCCTGCTGTGAGCTGCAAGGTAAGCAAAGTGTGGGATTACTATACACCTCGTCTTCCGGGTGTGCTACTACTTGAGAGTCATGAGCATGTACTGGTGGGAAGAGAATGAAGTGCTTGGGTCAAATTGCTAAGGGGTCTTCTATGTTTCTATGTCGCCGTTCAGGTGTCGCTTCTGTCAGTCTCTACCGATGCTTGCTTGCTTTGCTTGAGTAACATGTCATGTGCTTTTTGGTGTAGTGTCGCTCCTTAGAATAATGAATCATGGTATTTTCTTACAGTATGTTGCATTGGACGGGGTATATTTACTATACAAATTCATCACGTCACAACCACATCCTTCCCCGACAGTTTCCTCCACTTCCCAAACCGAAACACCGACCCAATGACATCCTTCTCCCTCTTCTTCCCTAGGACCATGGCCTTCTGCTGCGCTAACGCCAAAATCTCCTTCGGCATACCAGGCGTGTTGGCATTCACCAGCGTCGGTCCGCGCCGTGCTCTAGAAGTAGCGTACTGATCGCAGCCCATGTCTCCGAACTCTGATTTTGCTCGCGATAATGGACACCCCATATCGAGTAGTCGCCGGTGATATTGCCGTGAGTCATCAATGCGCCTTCGATGAGGTAGTTTGGATCTGCACCCCGATCTAGGAAGAGCTTGATAAGCTCTATGCTCAGAGATGTGGGAATCAGGTCGAGCTGAGGCAGGCTTGCATCTTTTGCAAAGTTGTCGTAGTGGAGTGTCGCCATCAGTAGTCTCGTGGCATCCTCGCTGCGCTTCGCTGCTGCGTCTGGTGGCGCGACAACATCTTGCGCGAGAACATGTCGGATGTAGTGATGAAGCTGTAGCTGGAGTGCAAGATGCATGAACGTGTAGTTCAATCAACCCCCTTTTCTTAGGCTTGACCAATGAATATGAGCACTCTGAGTGCCGATGTCGTCCAATTGGGTGAGCAGCTTGATCTGCATGCCGCTTGCGTCCTTTGGGTCCACTCGGATTGCTGCGTTGATCGCCTACAGCATTGCGCTCCATAATTCTTTTTCGCATGCCTTGCTAGACTTGACTTGAATTGCGTGCATGTTGTATAGTCAAACATCAACATTAAATTCGTCGCCGCTCATGCTTGTAAATCGCGACGAGATCTCCGGGCGTCCAATGTAATCCCGTACGGTTCGATGTAAATAGTAATGCATGTGGAAGCCAGAGATGTGTCTTGGTCGGATTGAGCTTCTAGAAGACTTTTGCAGCATGTTTTGAGTCTGCGTCGCATCCCAAGAGCACGTCCTTGAGCTTCTGCGGATCAACGCAGCCGTAAGAATTGTCGACAACAATGTTCAGGTCAGGATCATCAGCGTACAACAAGTCAAGAACGGTCAGCGGTTCGACTGATTCTCGCATGATCTGGAAGATTTGCGCCATATTGGTTCGATGGCTAGTTTCCACCTGGGTCAAAATCTTCCAGAACAGGTCTTCAAGATCAACAGGCACTGTACATAGCCGGCGTTGGAGCTCTTCGAGTCGCTCTCCGGCTGCAAGTCCCTTGAGGAGAGAATCCGTGACGAGTTGTACCCAGAGGAATACGCCACATGCTTTTTGCGCAATGATCTCGATCAATCTCCTCACTTCTTCTGGCGTCTCCAATTGACGTTCGCGATATCCTGGACTGCTGGCAAATCGCGCGGCGACATAATTCTTGATATCGTCGTAAGGCAAGGTCTCAAGTCGTAGTCTTGGTCGGGTTTGGAATGCATTCTTCAACACTGGCCATGATTGACTTCAAACGCAAGTCTTGATGTGAGGTGAAGAGAAACTCTGGATAAACTCAAAGAGATAACTGTGATTACCGCCGAATTCATCCAGGCCATCTATAAACATGAATAGTCGACATTGGGTGCCAGCGCGCTCGATGAGGTGTTGGAAGGCTTTATCGATCTCGATGCTTGTGACAGGATACGCCCAGGGGTCTGCGAAAAGCAGGATTTCTTCCATTTTCGACGGAAACAGTATATTCCAAAGCTCTGGTGCTTGGAGAAGCGCAGAACGTAGCAGTGTTCGTCGCATGCCTTCTTCGGACATCTGAATTGGCGTTCCAGAGCTCCAGAAGTAGATAGCGCAAGTGACTAGCTTCTTGTCGCCAGACCACTGCTGGAGATGCTGGCTTGTTCGTTTGTCGTTGTAGATGAATTTGAGGAGCGTCGATTTTCCAGCAACAGGCTTCGCGGTTACCCAGTACAATCCCTCTGCCTCGTCCTCAAGCCAATGTGAGAAATCGGACCACTTATCGTCTCGTGGTGGTCGGAATATCCACTCAAAGGCTTCCTCATGAGCTTTTGCGATCTTTCGTAGCGCGTGTCCATGTCAATGAATTCGACCCAGCTGCGCAATTGTCGGTCAAACTCTTGACTACTCTGTGGCGAGACACATGCTTGCATCTGTGGACCTAACGCATCTTGCTTGTCGTTGCTCGAGGTACGACTTTGGTGACTCTGCTGGATGGCATGAATGATCTCAAATTTCCAATGTTCTTGAGTAAGTTACTGAAAATCTGGTTCATCGTTCTGCGAATGGCTGTTGTTGACGCATAAAGATCCTGGTGATGTACTTCTTGTTCAAGCCGCGACGCTTCGAGCTTTTCACTGCTACCCTTAGCCACTGATCACCAGTGAGCAATGATCATTTACCTGACAGATACAAGGAGAAGCGAGCTCATCTGCTGACGATAGCAGTTCAATTGCTCTTTCAGGGTATTGAGTTGCTCCTCGCCCCAAATGGTCTTCAACGCCTCTCGAAGCTAATCCACATGGTGTTCTTGACGCGACTAGTATCTTTCAGCTTGCTCAAAGCCTGCTGCAGCAAGGAAGCAATATCTTCGCATTTCATGCACGTCCGGAGGATATCTTTGTCGGAAGCTGACATATGTATGATTGTGCTTGTGTTGGTAAGCAAGCAGTGTGCTTCAGCAGTAATATCGTCCAACTAAGGTCTGCTCATGGTTGTAGGCTGTTGGTCCCCAACCGAATGTTTCGCGCGTTTCCATGAAGTGTTGGCTTTATTTGTCTTATAGCTGTTGAGTTCCCGAATCCCGGGCCTGCCGTTGAGGTAGTCTTTGACGTCAACGTCGAATACAAGCAGCGCCACGTAGTGTTCGATACGGAACCCGATGTCGTCAAGGTCGGTCGCCTGCTATTCAGGGCGAAGCTGTGTTCTGGTGCGATAGACTCGAACGGCTTGAGAGACGACGCGAGTCGAGAAATCTACAAACTGGACCACATTTGCCGCAAATCCGAGCGCGACTAGGGCCTCCATATTGTAGACGCTATGACTGAGGTTCGAGGTGTAGATGAAATGTTACCTAGGCAGCAAGCGGGCTCGCGAGATCAGAACATGAATGAGTACGAGTCGCCAGCCTCGCCACCCACACCAAGGCTGCAAGGTCGAAATAACGTTTGCAACCCTTGCATACCTACGCTCCTTCGTCCTACTGCGGGACAAGTGTCAGGGCAGGCGTCGCAACTCACTGGCAAAGGAGCTGCCTGCTAGGGCACCGCCTCATGATCATATCGCCTGAAACTCATGCCTGGCATAGCCCAGATCCGGTGTACGAGCCAAATGGGCACCGGTGGTAGCCTGCTGCCGCGACAGTGTAACCTGCAATGTGATTACGAGTGGTGTAAAACTTCGTTGGGAAGGTGGTTGGGGCGCAGTGTGCCACACGAGTTTCATGGGGCCAAAGCACCGGACCGCTCCGCCTCGCAGCTGTAGCGCTGACAGTTCGCGACATGGCGATGTCAGAAGGATTGTGCTGCCGCTCGATCGTGATGACACCTCGCACGAGGAGATGGGCCAAAGAGACAGTGAATCTGGGTAATTGCAAAGTACAGGTGAGCCCATTCTCAATTACCCTATCATGGCTTGCGAGCCAAAACCTTTGCGGGAACATGCTGGCGAACATGAATTGGAACGACTGACTCACGAGTATTGCGTTTGAAATATAATATCTGTGCCAGCATTTATATCCAAAATGTTGCACTGCTGATGTTTCTTGGTGTGGTACAATCACTTATCTTCATTACGACAAGCACGACCGTTACGAGCCGCCCGCGGGATAGTAAGCCACAACAATACACTTACCATGAGACGCCAGCGATGTCAGATAAACCCTGCGATTCCTTCGAATCGAGCAAATCGCCGATCGAAGGGCCTCGAGATTTACTGCGTCCGGTAAGGCTGCCCCGCAAATTAGACCCTGGATTGGATGATCTGCAGTTCGACGTCACTTGCCAAGCAATGCCATCATACGGTTTAGCGAGATAGTATAGAAAGGGAGCCGCAAGGTCACGCTTACAAGACCCTTATTTCCTCATTTCGGGGGAGTTAGGGTTGGAACGTCTGTCAAGATCTAGTAAACAGGTAGGTGTGGCCGAGGGAAGAGCCAAAGCTCCGCAATTTGGTTCACTAAGACAACAACAACAACAACAACAACGACAACAGGAAATCGCACAATATACACACGAGACATTACTCTCGGAATCCAACGCCACCCAATCAGGACACCAGGTCAACCTCAGACTACCTCAAACACATAACCGACTCAGGTATGTCCAAACCGTATCGCGTTTTCTATCACATCCCCATAGCTAACCACATCTCCACCATAGTCACCATGAGCTCCCCAAACAATCTCCTCCCTCCCTCCGACTGCGACTTTGGCATCGCCACACCCTCAGGCTTAACGCCAGGGACACGATCCGAAGCTGAAGCCGCCCTCACCCTCAACGCCGAGGCGCAGACCGACTCAGCAGCACCTGACCCAAATCTCACCGAGGCACAAACCGCATACCGTCGCCCAGGAATCCCTCGTACCAGCTCATATAACTACGAGAATGCAGTACGTAGGGCGCAGCAATCATCTGTATCTTCAGATCTGTCAGCAACCACCGAGGCATCGGAGAACATCACAGGTGCTGGAAACGTTGGGTCACCACCATCAGCTAATTCGTCGTTCCCGCCGCCGGGTCAGGGCGTGGTGCCGCTCAACTACGGCCATGTTGGCGCTGCACAGGGAGACTCGATCAAGAAGACGCGCTCGCGTGGACTTAGTTTGTCGGAGCTGGCGAGGCAACAGAGCTGGAAGGCGGAGGACTTCAAACATGTGTACAGCTCGCATTTGATGGAGGAGGCGAAGGGTGATGCTGGGTATGGTTCAGGTGCTGAGAAGAAGACGCAGGGTCCTTGAGTGCTGCGGTGTCTGAATACGTGATATGCTGGCGCAGCGGGCTTTGATGAAGATGTCATGATCAAGAGCTAGGTTCCGGATATCTAGCTTCTTCTTGGCACGTTGTTATGATAGTATGGTGTTGGGGCGTATGGCTAGGCTGCCCACATGGCTGATGACTGTCTGGGCACTCAAGATATATGTTTGAAAACCACACGAAACAGTCGATCAGTTATGCATCGACTTTTCCATGAATTTGTCATGACTTCTGCCATCAATTGCCCTCCTCTGCTTCTAGATTGTTTATGTCCTAAGGTCGTTTCCTTGCACGCTTTCAACGCCACCACCGTAGCAGAACCAACAACCACCACACATCTCCGCCGCACAAACATGTCCGAACATCGCCTCTTGGTCGACCTGTCGATACATCCAGTCCAGTTCGCCACCCGAGTTTTAACCCAGTCAGCATTTCCATTACCGACATGAACCCAAGGCATACTCACGCCAAGGAACATATTGTACGCCGCTTCGCGCCACTTGGAGTCGCAGCTCTTTTGCTCGGTGTAGGTGATGCGGACTTCGGTTATTGTTGAGGGAGCACTTGCTGTGCGAGCAACGACAGTTGTGAGGAGAACGAGGAGAGCAGGAAAGACGGTCATGTCGGAGGTTGGGAGGTTGAGAGGCAAAAAATGCCAGGTTGAAAGGTCAATTCGAGAATCGATGCAAAGAGTTGGAGCCCAAGTGTGCTTGCGTTCACAATGTTTGTTCATCGTGGTGAGGCATTGATACTGCAGACTTTAGCAGGTGTCATATAGATCGCCTGTTCATCTGGTTTCGTCGTTCACTTCATCCTCGTTGCTGCGGCAAGCCGACCAAGCCTTTTGAGACTCGAGATTAGCAGTCAACTATTACTCCTGACATGACCGTAGTCGCCTGGGAGACCTCGTAGCTCGAGTAATTCGTGGTCGGCCAGTGCTTCTACATCTGTTCTATCTCATCTAAGTCCTCTCATGACATCGAGAAGGGCGCGCTCTGATCCATGATGTACAGCGACTTGCGTTCACCTCCGTCCCTCATTTCGTTTACTCTCTGCCAATCTAGAGCTTGTTTGCGGTGTCCCGGACGCGCAAACGGTCACCCGCGATCTTCCCGCCCCATCCTCACCAAGCGTACCCCAACATATGTAATCAAGCTTGAGCTTTTGCTGAGAATTTCCTCACTCTTGTCACCTCCGCTGCGAATCTCAACTTTCGCGACCCTCTTCCCCTCTCTCCAACACTCGAACTTTTCGACTGTCTCTTCGATACTCCGAATCACTGCGTAAGCTTTCGAGATGCACGTCCTTAACTTCGCGCCGCTCGTGCTCGCGGCCCTCTCACCCGCCCTCGCCGGCAGTGGTGCGTCTTCCCAGGGCAGTGGCGCCGCTGTCGATACTGCGAGCTTAGGTGCCTGCGCCCCTAGCAGCCCGGATAACCGCCGCTGCGATGGCAACAAGCTCCAGTGGTGCAAGCCCGACGGCTGGGCGATCCTCCAGGAGTGCTCCAAGGACCAAGAGTGCGTGATTGACAAGGACATCGTCATGGGTGGTGAGTGTCGTGCTCTGTTCCTCACGCAGCTTATCCTGGAGCCACCCAACAGCCGCATGTTCAGCATTGAGCCAATGCCCAAGACAACTGTCGGCAGCAACACCTCGAGCGTTGTCAAGTCCGCTAGCACTCCGATCCAGATCTCGGTCCTTCCCTCCGTCTCGTCCATTTGGTCGAATTCGTCCATCCATGTGCACCCGACCCTGACCGCCAATGTGCCCACTGCCCCTCATGTCTCGACGAAATCATCCTCAGCTATAATGCTTGTCCCCATTCCCACCGGCGGAGCATGCTGCAAAGCATATGAGCACCGCTGCTCCAAGAACAAGGTTCAGGAGTGCGACGTCCAGTGCCATTGGTTCGATCGGGTGACCTGCGAGAATAACGAGCAGTGTGTACCCAACTGCGACAACCGCGGCGAATGCTACCCGTACTGCAAGATGCCGGGCAACGACATCGGATGCAGCATGCATACCTTCAGCAAGACATCGCTGAAGGCCTCCGCTACACACGCTCCTGCTAAGCCAAGCTCGAACCTTACATCCTTAGCTGTGTTTTCATCTATCCAGACTTCTTCAGTTGTTCTTCCCTCGACTCTGAGCTCTTCAGCTGTGGTTTCATCGACTCCATCTTCTTCGTCAGTGGCTTCTTCATCCATGGCTTCTATGTCCATGGCTTCTATGTCCATGGCTTCTTCGTCCATGTCTTCATCATCCGTGGCTTCTTCGACGCCGTCTCCAGCTCCCATCAGCGACCGCTGCCAAGCCACCACACTCCGCTGCCACGACAATAAGATCCAAAACTGCCCTGCCACCCAACACTGGGCCGATCAACAAACCTGTCCCGACGGCACCGTCTGCACCGAAGACTGCACCCACTCTGGCTGTGCCCCATACTGTCGCAACAAGTCTCGCCCTTCGGCTCTCAATCCTCAGTGCAGCGAGCCTGGAAGCACAAAGTGCGATGTCACCTTTGGTCGTCTTTTGAAGTGCAATAACGACCGCGAGTGGGAGACAGAGGAGATGTGCGCTGATGGTAGCACGTGTGTCAACGATGCCGCAGATGCTAGCAAGGCGAGCTGTGTGAACCAGAACAAGAACACGTACGCTCCTCCTGTGTCGCGCGATGTCTGTCCTCCATTCAATGGCTGCTATGAGGAGGGTACTGAGCGTTGCAACGGTGATCGAGCTCAGCGTTGTACTCGCAACCCCTACCCGGAGTGTCAATCTCTTCCCTCGACCGCTCTGGCGTGGAAGGACATGTTCGAGTGTCCTGCACCCATGTTTTGCTTCGTCATCAACTACCCTGACAGTAAGAATGCACGCTGCTTGACTGGCAAGAAGCTCGCTCGTCAGGAGCCTGCTGTGTGCGTTCCCGACGAGCTATCCTGCTCCGAAGACGGCTATCGCCTGCTCGTCTGCAAAGCCAATGGTGCCTGGGAGACACAGAAGAAGTGTGCCACACCTGGTGACTGCAAAGTCGACGGCTCTGGTCTTGCGCACTGCGAGCGTGGTGGTATCGATCCTCCTAAGTTCAAGCGCGATAAAGTCTCCACTACTCTCCAGGCTGTCCCCAAGCCAACCCTCTACACTGCTCCATCTGAATGCCAGCCCAAGGATCGCGCCTGCGACTCTGAGCGTCGCTTCCTATTCGAGTGCAATGACAAGGGCATGTGGGAGCAGGCATCCCAATGCTACGCTCCTGGGTTCTGTGCTGTCGATAGTAGCAACGAGATTGGCTGTACTGGCTTCCCGCTCTTCAAAGATCTCAACCACGCTTGTGATGGCGGCTCCTGCGAGGCCATGGACTACCTGTACTGCATTGGCGCATCGGAGGATAAGCCTGAGGTGGTAAAGAAGTGCTTCGATGGCATGTGCGCGAAGTCACAGGTATGTTTGACAGGCTGGCCATCGGAGTGTGCTGGATACTAACGGTGCGGTAGTGCAAGGGTTGCGATCGCTGCAACTACCATACTCCGTATGGCAAGACGATCAAGCCTGATCCTTTGACGATTGTCAAGCCTGGCAAGAAGAACCAAAGGATGTGAATCTAGTTGTGGAAGGTGCGGGCGACGACGTCTCGCGTAAACAGGTCTCCTGGCCGCTATGGTATGGTACCGGAAAAGGTGCATAGATTCGCACTTGAGAACTGGGAGGTGATGCTTGGAACAGATCAGTTCGGCAAAGAACTGGTGTATAGCTCGGATGATTACTCATCATAATAGTTTTCCTGAATAATCGAACCTTCCTTCCTGATTTTGTCTGCAGTTCCTGCCTGTACCGCGATCGTGACTTCCCTTGACAACCCGCACCTGCTAGGTGTCTCATTAAACCCTACCTTTGATTGACGCTGCAAATTCAGAATGGATGCTTCTGGTTGAAGTTCGAAATGTGTATTTAAATTCTTGTCTTGATCTCCGACTCCCCACTATGTCCTGAATGCAAATGGGGTAGCTTTTGTGTAATCGATTCCTGGACACTGCCGCTCTAGGATGTCCTCCCAAGTAGCCTCTTCACGATATTACCCAGAGATCCAAAGAACGGGTACTGCGTGTTGCTGAGGCCTCCGTTCCGTCCAAGCCAAAGAGCGTATGCGCCAACGACAACGGCAAGACCCACATAGCTGAACCTGCGGTAGTACCAAAGGCGTTGCTTAACGTACAGCATGTTCTTGGCCGCCCGTCGCAGAGCCTGCTGTTTCCGGACGTCTTTCTCTTGTTGCTCGAAGAACCTTTCTCCATCCTCTAATGTTAGGCGATGCAGGTCGTGAACAGTGACAAACGTCTTCAGTACGCTTGATGTGGATATTTTCCACCACTCCCAGCTTCTCAGCGACGCAGGTGGAAGTCTCTCGTATAGCTCTAGCGTCCGCGCGATGTGGAATTCGACATCGAACGGCTGAGGTAGTTTGCCCAGCATAACATACAGGATGTCCTCGTCCTCTTTATCAATCTCAAGGAGTTCTTCCCGTCGTGATAGCACCGCAGCGGCGAAGAGATAGATCGGCATGACCGCATCGCGAGCTAGAAAGAAGTCGAACAACCTTGTAATATCCTTGTAGTCCTGTATGTTATGTGCAAACATGGTAATGGTGCCAGCAAGAGCGAAAGACGGTTGGCTTTTGGGCAGATGTTGGTACAGCTCGGGGTCGGCGGCGCGGAAGATGGGTCGCAGCAATTCGAGTTGGGATATGGCAGGATCGAGCGTCGACAGCATGAAGTCGCGGATGCGCAAGAGGCTCAAGCGGGCCACGGCAGCGGGTGCATCTTGAGCGCCGAGGACAAGGAGGAAGACCTGGACGATGTCGTGGTAACCCTGAAAATAGCACAGCGCTGGGTGTCGGCGAAGCACATCTATAATCACGTTGGAGAGTTCTTCCTTCCTGCGATCGAGGTGCTTCTCTGACTCTGTAGGACGTCAGTGGGCTTCGAGAGTTTGATGCGTGGCGGGTATTAACCATTCTTAGGGTAGTAGACAAAGGCACGATTGACATCCAAGCCGACCTGGTGCTCGTCCTTGTGCTGTGGTAGCTTCTCCCATGGTGATGTGTACGAGTCCTGCTCAGCGCAACCCAACAGTAGAGGCCCTGTGGTGGTTAGCTATGCCAACATGGTCATGTGCAAGCGCGTACAAGCTGTGCGACGCAGACCATCGCTGACGAGGCCGGAGGAGCTCGTAGCCAGATCAACCAGGGCTACAAGATCTCGGTCCCGGCATGCAGCCGTGATCAGCGCCTCTTTCTCCCTCTCGGCCGGCGAGAGCTCGATGACAAGCGATGCTTTACGCAGCGGCAGGCTACTGGAGCTCACTGAGCGCGATACAGCAGTGGAGGGGGTGCGTGAGGCCATGACAGAACCCGCATCTCGAGCACGCGCCGCACCACCACAATCAGGATCGAAGCAAGATGACGTGGCGATCTTGCCTGGAGCCTAGAAAGCGGTGCGTAAGAATGTCGCAAGGTGTGAAGACGTGTCGGCGGCTACATGACGTTTGTGTGTTTGCGCGCAGATGCCAGGTGGTTGCACGCGAGTCCTTCGCGACTTCTTTCCCTGTAGGCCGACGCGCTTGGCATCTCACCAACCGTGAACGTGCGGCAATCGACGCCACCATCTCATCGCGAACACACCACGAACACGTGAGCCATCGATATTATACACGCCGCGGACCGTGACCACTGCCGTACCAGGCGACTCGCCGACGGCCTCGTACGTTACACTCCCGTGCCGCTCGCTCGTGCAGAGCCAAGCCACCACCCTGCACATCTCCATTGCATGCACCTCAAATTCAAGCACCAACAGGATTCAGGATCCTCACAACCCCCGCCAGATCTTGCTTCAGCCACGGACCCGGTCGTCGGTGCAAGCTGCCACCCACCCACGCGCTGCCACTAGAACAGATCGTGCTTTTGCTGCTGCACAATCGCGCCTGCCGCTTCAGATCGCCTGGGCTATCAGAATTCACTCTGTTGTCGTTCGCTAGCAATTTTCTCCATTCCGAATTGGACTATTGCTGGGCACATCATAATACCTAGACGCGTTATAGCGGTCACTTGCAGCTCGTGGTCAGGGCATCCCGGACGCTGCCCCCATCATTCGTTCACGGCCTTCCAGTCATTCAACTCTCGCCCAGTCCACCCTGGTGTCGGCTGTTGTGCGCGCCACTCCATTGCCTTGATTGCCCCTCACGGCATTGCTGGTTTTTCGTTTCGCCATAGACTCGGGCCGTCTGACAAGCTACGCCTGCTCGACCAGGCATCAACATGTTCCGCATCTTCTTCTTGTACATTGTGCCTGGTCCTCTTCTAAGCTGGTCTGAGCCAGTGGCAGTGCGCCTCTGTGCTTGCGGGCATCTCTCTTTGGCCTAGTGCCATCGAGATCAATCTTGTGCTTCGCCTGTAGCGCAGCCTTGATCGGGAATGCGTCCCATCATGAACCAAATTCAAACCTCCGTTCTGATTGACAATGAATGGGTTTCCAGACCGCTCGATGTCTACCAGCTGATGGCTCAAGCTCGTGACTCTGATGGCGAAATGCCCGAAGCAACCGTCAGATCACCAAAGGAGGTGCCCGAGCTCGGAGTACTCTCAAGAACACTCTTCGCGAGCCCACTTTTCAAAGCTATACGGCCCGCAAATATTCGCCACAAGGACCTCAATGACATCGTCCTCGTTAGCGAAGACTCTATACAGCTCAAGGAGATCCATCACTATGGACATCTTCGCCATGTCGCAACCAAGTCTGATTTCAAAGGCCGCATCCACGCCGCTCGGGTGTTTGGGAACCCACGCGAAGTTCCCGTCAGTGTTGGGAGTCCCTTACCCAAGGAGCAGGCACTCAATAGAGGTAGAAGACCGATCACAGGCGATGAGGGAGTGCTTCTCCCTCCTGAAGTGATGGTGCTCACTCTGACAAGTAGAACGCTCATGTTTCTGTGGGCTCAACATACTTCAACAGGCGCAGTCTCCTTCAGTCAAAGGACTCTCAGGCTTCCCGCTGGCATCTCCCAATTCGATCGTTTCGGCGCGTTTCTTGCGATAGATCCAAAGTGTCGGGCAATGGCAGTCGCTGCTCAAGAAAGTCGCTTCATACTCTACAAAACAAAATCCATGCAGAAATGGCGCAAAAACATCAGAGACGGGACTGGAAGCACTCCGATTGAGGACGAGCGGATCATTCACATCGAAGGTCGCATCATGCACATGGAGTTCTTGTCATCTGCATCCGGTCAGGATGACTACCACGTGGTACTTCTATTCGTTGTTGTATTGCAGGGCAAGACAAAGATTACGTGCTTTGACTGGGACTGCAGGCAAGATCTTGGTAAAGCCACTGCTCGCACTGAGCGAGTTCTGGTAGACTTCGGTAAGCAAGTATTCCCGCGATGCTTATGTCGTTGCATTAACATTGTCAGAGGACCAGAACCCTTCCCTGCTGATACCACTGAGTCGCACACCCGATTTTCTTCTAGTTTTCGATGCACACATATCAGCCTACAGAGATGTGCTGTCTGGCGCTCCTCGTCGCGTAATCGTCCCTATACACGCGCCCAGCCTACCTTCGCTACTGCCCGGTGATAGCAAACGCAGTTCCATATGGGTTGCATGGGATAAAGCTCCTCGCAATCCGGACTTTCCCAAAGAGGCGTTCTACGTTGCACGAGAAGACGGCCGAATCATATATGTGGAGAGGGGTCCCGCGGATGGCGTTGAAACCGAAGGAGCTGGTGACTGGCCTTGCCGGGTCGATACGGCATTCGCATGTTTGAGTGTCGATAATTCCGAATTCTCTCAACTATACCCCGACGTGCTGATAGCAGGAGGCGCAGGGAGTGATGGACTTCTTTGCAAGGTCGGGTCATGGCCAGCCGAGTCTCCATATGCCCTGTCCTATCTAGGCACTAATCAATTCTCCATTGTGGAATCTATATCAAGTTGGGTCCCGGTCATGGATCTTTCGATAGCACGGCTATCCGGAGCACGAGCATCGCATGAGCGTGATCGTTCCTCCATCTTCGTGGCGAACGGAAGTGGCCCTCATGGCGAAATATCAGAGCTTCGACATGGTCTGCAGTCCAATGTGGATGACTCTTTCGGGGGAGTGGGTGGCACTACTGGACTCTGGCTTGTGGATCACAGCACACAAACGATTGAGATCGATGGAAAGCCGGCGAAGCAGCACTCTGCAACATTCACCTTAACACTGCCACTGGAGACCCTGCTATTACGACTCGTCCGAACGCAGTGCGAGAGTGGTGGTGGTGAGTTCTCAGGGGCGTGGGAAGATGGCGTTTGGAAGGTCGAACAGTTGAATCTAACAGATGATATTCCCGAAGATGGCGTGTTACGAGATGTGGAGACCATGGCAGCATGTCCCTGGAACAACGATTTGGCGGTCCAGGTCACCCATGGAGGGATCCGGCTACTGCAAAGACCTGGTTTACAGCAGGTCGACTGTATGGCGTATCCTCACTCTCTCTTATTATCCGCCTGCAAGTCCGGTTTTCCTTTCATTGCGACAGTACTTCGAGAGGATAGCCAGACATATCTGGAGGCTGTACGTATATCACACGATGGCCACCTCGTGAGAGCCACGGACCAGAACACCGGGCTAAAGCTGGATTGCGATCCAACATGCATAGAACTTTTTGACTACGAAGGGATCCCATGCGTTTTCCTCAGTACTTTCGATTCCAAAGTCAGCCTGTTCAGAGTCGATGCCACAGGCCACTTGATGCCACTGGGACGAGAACTCGAATTGCCCAAAGTTGACGGCGACAACATGCTTTTAGAGGGTGCCGCATTATTATCTACAGAAGCACATTCGACTTTGGTGTGTGCCACGCGTCGCGGCTATCTTCTTAGCCACTCGCTGTCCTCTTCTAGCACTAGTAGGTGCCAGCTCTCATATAGGTATTGTGTGCTAATGCCTTCAGGTGCCTCTGGAGATGGTTGGCAAGTGTTGCAAATGGGTACAACCTCTGTGAAAATAATAGCAAGCTCGACCGATACATCCACTGCGTTCGTTTCGTGTGGAGCAGATTTCTGTCGAGTGCGTTGCTCAGCCAGCAATCCAACGACCATCGAGATTGACTCGATATGGTTCAATCATCGCACAAATCCAGGCTATCTACAATCTCCTGTTACAGCGGCTTATCAGCTACCATTCGACCGGGAATCCGATGCAAGCGGCCGGAACATTGGAGGCTTCATGTTCGTTGTCGCGGGAGATGACTTCCTCTTCTCTCAACTCGATGCTGACATCGGATGGGCAAGTCAGGATTCCCGAGCGCTACCTCGAGATGACTGTCGAACTGTGCCGCGCAAGCTCCTAACTCAGTCAAAGCCTACGAGCGTCACCTATATCAAGGCAATTCGCAAGCTGTTGGTGGCAACTATGGAAGCAAAACAGAAACGACCGCCGCCTGATGGTTACAGAGTGCTCCACTCCACAATATCGTTGCTAGATGCACAGGCCGAGACTTCTTCTGACGAGCCAGAGTTAAAGCAGGAGGGCAATGTCGCACAATCGAAACATGTTACAGCCCAATATTCGCTCCAACACGGAGAGCGCGTCTATTCGATTACTGAGTGGCCTTTCGTCGACCACAGAAAAAAGAAGTACACCCTCATCATCATTGGGACTGGAATACCGGGCGGCTCCGGCAAGGAGACTGGACGTCGCTGGATATTCAGCACAGGCAAGAATGGTTCGAAATTGGATCGTCTTAAACAGTCCGATGTTGATTATCCTGTCTATTGCACAGCCGTATATGGCAATGAGACGATTATCAGCGCCATCGGGAATACTCTGACTTTCGAGGTGTTCAACTCGGAAGCTGGAAAGTACGCAACCAATAATACCCTGTGCCATGACTCTTTCTAACGATTTGTAGACTTAGTAAGCGTGCAACGGTAGACTTGCCGTCGCCTGGCGTGCACATCACCATCCGAGCCCCATTTGTCTACGTCTCGACGCTTCAACATTCTCACCTCTGCTTTGAGGTTGTAGAGGCTGCTCAGGAAGGCAGATACGAATTCGAGAAGGTGTTTACTGACAGTCGAGAACGTCGGTGTGCATCTCACCTCGTGTGTGACGTCGAAGCACGCAGTGATGAGTATCCAGAACAATCGACTGTTGTCCTCGTCACCGACAAAAGTAGCGCCTCGGTGACGGGACTGTACCACCCACCCGAACGCACATACAAGAATGCAGCCGATACGGTCTTCGAAGCATGTCTACCACATACAGTCGTCCGTATCGTGCAAGGCGATATCCGTCCTCCATGGCGTCGTCCACGTCCGTCGACCAACCCTCGTGGTGGAGGCGTACTTGTAGATGACATTATCGGAGCATGCTCTGACGGCACGCTGTATACCTTCTCAATTCTGGACGAACCGGCACGTCATCTACTCCGCTTGCTACAGAACATCATCGAAGAAAAGGAGAAGCGGAACCCAGCGAATCAAGAGACCAGCATCAATACGCGTGGCAGTGCTATTTTCGACGTACTGAGGAACGGTGCGGAAGGCAACCAGGACGATAAGATCCGCGCAATGGATGTCGACCCAAGACAACGCGAGCGCGGACCTGGTGGACCAAGACATAAGCATATCGATGGTGACTTAGTCGGAACGTGGCTGAATGAAAGCGGAGATCTGGTAGCGCTGCTGCGAGATGGTACGGAGGAGAACGTCGTGAAGCTCTTCGGTGAGTTTGTGAAGGTACTTTGGGGCGATGAGATCACGTCATCTGAGCAAGGTGTCGTGAAGGTGAAGTCGTGGCTGGACGAAGTGTTTATGCCACTATTGTAGGTTAGAGCGCTGCTTTAGGTAAGATGGGAGGCTTTGACATCTTGGAATAGACTGCGTGGGTGGAACTCTGATTGTCATTGATGATTTGGTTTCATACATTGTGTTCAAGCTAGGCTTCAGCCTTGTAAAACGTTGTGAGCAGCGCTTATGACGAGCCCACTGGTGCACTAGATTTTCTGATCGTATCTTGCCACGGTGCTGCAACCTTGAACATTCTCCATAAGCCTTTCGCCGAGAAGCTTCCTGCATTCGTATCATGCAGACGAAGGCTACGATCCATTGCACCTGTAACTATGAACGACATTTATGAGCAAGTAGCTAATGCCGACGGTGAACTTCTCAGACACATGTCTGCGCTCGTGATATGCAGAGTCTGGCAGCTCCTCAGTCCAAAAATGCCTCATCGCTTTTCAGAGCACGAATGACGAATCAAACTGCTTCACGGTGTTACAAGTGCGTTATTGCCTTCCAATGTTCAATTTTCGGGCGATGTTGATGGCTCTGGATCGCGCATGCCTTGGAGGGCGCTTTGGTCCAATCACATCTTTCACTGGACGGGGCGCGCATAGCCTATCACAAACCAGGTGCGCGCCCTTTGAGGCTCGAGGGGCGAGCTTGACGAATCGCTTGCTGAAAGCTGAAACTTTGTATCATGCATTGGATATCGCAGCGGCAGAGGCGGCTGAGAAGACGATGTCAATTTTGGTGCTGGTGAACTTGTTGAAGCTAGCGATCTAAGGAAAGACATGTATTGCTACCAAATGAGTGACTATAGCTAAGATACGGTTCAGAAGAGACAGTGAGGTATTTGTGAAAGCCAAGAACGCCATTGGAAATCCTCCAATGATCAATTTTCCCATTCTTCAGCCTCGTCACTCACGCCCTTCGTCCCCTTGGGGCGGAGTCATGCATAGCTACTAACTTCACAAGTTGAGCTTGTGCCCTTGCTTGTGGTGAGCACGCAGCTTGTCAGCGCGGTAGAATGTCTTGTCGCAGCCCATGATGCAGCACCTGAACAAGGGTGCTTCGTACTTCTTCATGTGGCGGCGGTAATCACCGGCACGACGGAAGGTCTTGCTGCAGCCTTTGATCTGCGGGGGCGATATGCACGGTGCTGTTGTGGGACCTTGTGGTGATTGCGGCGATGGAGAGAATCCGACCAGAGCGAGGGTCTGCTTTCGTCTGGTGCCTTGCATCAGGTTGTCGTGAACAAATCAGTGACGGAGCTTGAAGGATGCGATGGATGAGAGTCGTGCCTTCCATGGCGCTAAACCAAAAAGTTGCTTAGACAGATTGCCGGCAGGCTGACGTCAAGCTTTCGGAAACACCCATCTCATTACTAACTGAACACCAAAAACGAGTGATCTTCACACAAGAAACTACGGTAGTGACAGGATGCGCTACATAACAGAGAAATGAGGCGGTAAAGACAGTCGCAAGGAAAGCGGAAACGAGGCAGCTCCACCATTCGCCAGCGCAACGCCATGCGACCACGCCACAGCCTGCACCACCTTATCCAAACCAATGACACTCGATCGTTATGCCCTCGGGGGAAGCGTGACTTCGTGGCCCTGTTTTAAATGATCGCGGAGCTTGTCGTTTCTGTAGAACGCCTTGCTGCAACCAGGCTGAGGACAGGCAAAAGATCGAGCTCCATGCTTCTTCATGTGCCGGCGGTACTCACCCGCGCGACCGAACGTGCCTCGACATCCATGAGGACACGTCGGAGCTGTTTGGTGGACAGGCTGAACTAAAGCGATACTCGAGGTGCTGGACGGCACAGCCATGTTCTGGGGTAAGGCTGGAGCTGAGAAGACAGATGAGCCCGCGGAACTCACAGCCGTGATCGAGTGCTGGGGTGCTTGCGAAACATCTTCGTGGCTCTTGAGATTCTCAGACGCTGGATAAGTTGGATCTCCGATCTCGTCGTCGTCACACCAGTTGGCATTGATGCCCAGAAGTAATCGGGCATCTGCCTCGAAAGCAGGACTAGTTGCGACATCGAATGGGTACTGGATGTACTCAAGACATGGTTGGTGAAAAGCTCGGTTGGAAGCATAATTCTCATGGTCTCGGAGGGATTCCGGGATGACAGTGTCGCGTGATGCCGGGCTACCCTGGCCGTATGCAATATTTTTCAGAGGGATTCTCTGTTCACCTTGTATCCAGGTTTTGAGGGCGTGCCTGCAGCGCGTTAAAAAAAAAAGAGGTGCCGCTTACGTGATACTATTGCGTCTGCTGTGGGAAGACTGTGTCCACTCGATGGCTCTACTTGTCGAGTGCGTGAAGTTGATGATGAATGTGATAAGTTGTGGCTTGTGGGCTGGGCGCAGCTGGAGTCTGAAATTAAGAGCCGTGTGCCGATGTGAAAGTCTGGATGAATGATAAAGAGGAAGAGTCTGGAGAGTCGAAGCAGATCTTGGATGTAACGGTACAGAGGGAGGGGAGGGACTGCGCTGAATTAACTATCTGAGGTGGGCGGAGCTACGTATATAGACTGCCGCACATGAGCTATCCCAACTTGTACTAGAGTAGATCTGGGCAAGGCCCAAACCGTTACATTGGATAAGGGAGAGTGCGAAATATTGATGTTGGGATGCAATGAGAGGAAAGGAAGCCAGGCATTAAACTCGCATGCCAATAACCCAAGCATCGCACCGACAATCGGTGAACGTGGCTGACCTTGCCGGATTTGATCGTAGTGTGCCCTTTGACTTGCATCACGTGAAGACACACTGTAGGATCTTAGACAGGGCTGTCCCGCACAACCTTGGAACCATTTCGCGGTCCGACATACCACAAAATAACAGTCCTACATCTTCTGAGCTTCATCGTCACCCATATCACCATGGCTGTTAACGAGACATTCTCCTGCACTATTTGTGCTAGAACTTTCAGCGAGCAGAGGAGATACACGTTAGTCTGCCAAAAGGACTTTGTTAGAGTCTATGAATATTCTGAGATGAACTCTCATAAAGCGCAGTCAGCACCAGAAAAGTCACTCAAAACCATTCTTATGCGACACCTGTCCGAAGAGCTTCGCGTCTCGCTTCGACTTGACTCGTCATGTCCATGCTATGCATCGGATTGGCAAGAGGCGATTCCAATGCAGCATCGACAAGTGCGATTTCCAAGCCAATCGAAAAGACAATTTGACTCAACATTTGCGCAATGTACATCAAATTTCTTTCAGCCAAGGAAGGCAAGCTCGGTCGAACTTGGCCAAGGAAGTCTCTAAGGACAGTGGCGACGAGACTGAATTACACGTTGCAACTGAGAGACCATCGTGGACCCTTCTGATGTCTGCAGCAAGTATGGGCGATAGTATGCTACTGGAATATGCATTGCGCATTGTACCCAATGTCGATACCCCAGCAGAGGACGGATATACAGCACTTCACTGTGCTGCAAGAGCCGGTCAGACTTGCCATGGTCAAGATTCTGGTTGAGCGCGGGGCTGCTATAAACTGCTGCAATGTTCGATTCAAATACAGGAGACCTATTCATGAAGCGATTTTAGGCAAACACACCGAAGTCATTGCGCTCCTTCTTCAAGCCAGCGCAGACATCACTTCGCCAGACGGCAACGGCCGCACGATTGCGGACTACTTGGCGGTCTCTAATGAAGTCGAAGTCATCCGAGGATTTATGAATGCCATTCCGGAAAACACTGCAGAGGAATACTCCGTTCTCCTTGTCATGCCTGCGATCATGGCTGGCGCGGCTTCCATTTTGAGCTGGGTCTTCTCCAAGTATCCGGAAACATTAAGGAAGGTTCCATGGTCTGGATATCTTTATAACTTGCCCATACATTATGCTATCACTCGTGGCGGCCTACAGGTTCTGGAACTAGTCCTAGCATCATACAGGGAACTCAATAACCCAGACCCCAGGGTTGCAAGATCTATATCACATGGATTGGTCGAGGCGGCGAGACGAGATACAATCGACATGATGAGAGTACTTCTCGAGTATGATAACAAAGTCGTGAACTTTGTTGCCACGGGATCTAATACAGCTTGGTGCGAGGCTGCTTGGAGAGGCGAGACACGAAAACTAGCCCTGCTCCTAGGCCATCCTGACTGTAACGTCAATGTACGATCAAGTTGGCACTCTGGGAAATCTTCGGCACTCCATCTTGTAGCGAGAAAAGGTCATTTAGAGGCTGTCGAGCTTCTTCTCGGTCAAGATGAAATCGATATTCACCTCAAAGACGGATCCAGGCAGATTGCAGCCGAGGTTGCTTTTTGGGCCCGGAAGTGGGATGTTCTTCAATTACTCGCGAAAAGAACTGGATTCGATACGCATGAGGCACGGCTACACGACAAAAAGCATGATTGGTCCGATCCTGACGAATTCTGGTCTCTGGCGATGCACTTCCTAAAACATAAGATCGTGTCTTCCAGCAGTCGGGAATGGGATGATATTGTACAAACGTGGGCTATGTCAGATGGGACTTCATTTGCAAGTCTCCTACTGAACCAGTCGGACTTCGATGTCAACCGGCTCTCATGGCAAGGAGATTATTACGGCACGGCTCTACATCATGCTGCTCAACATCATCGCCATGATGTATTCCGCTTATTTCTCAGCCATGCAAAGATCGACGTGAACGAAAGGTATCCTTACTCGCGCGGAGGCGACGACAGCGTTTTACACCTTGCAGTCCGACATAATAACATGACTGCGTTTAGCCTCCTCCTTGATCGCCCAGAGATAAATCTCACTGTACGTAACTATGACCATCTCACGGCACTGGAACTTGCGAAGACACTAGGGCGGTCCGAGATGTGTGACCTCATATCGAGACGTCTTGATGGCGCATTACTCGAGGACAAAAGGAGTATAAATAATTGACCCAAATCTTGCTGCATCGGCTCCTTTCCCGCAGTGCAGCGATCAAGTCGCAGCAGGACCTATGGCGCCGACGTTTGCTGCGCTACAGGACGATACGCTTGAAGAGTGGGGTGAGATTTTGACGGAGTATACTGAGTATGGTGGTGCGACATGGGAAGGATCCAACCACTTGCCCTCGAAACTAGTCAAGCTCGTGTGAAATCAAAAGACACCTGCTTCTTTTCCATGATGTCCTATGTACAGTCTTAACATCCTCACGAATATATACATTCTTATCCCATCATTACCATGACACCACCATCGCGCATACCCAGTCCATCATACCACTTCTCTATCACGATCCACGATCCAACCTAAGCATTCTGCCTAGCAGCCGCCGCATCCTCCGGATTATTCGCCTCCAGCGCAGCAAGAATACTGTTCAAATCATCCTGCCTCTTCTGCACACCCTTCGCCGCCTGTGCATCCTCGGGACTATTCTGCTCGAGCGCCGCCAAGATACTATTCAAATCGTCCTGCCTCTTCTGCACACCCTTCGCAGCAGCCGCATCCTCAGGACTATTCGCCTCCAATGCCGCAAGGATGGAGTTCAGATCCTCACCACCGACTTGAGGCGCTGGGTCGCGCACGCGCAGTTTGATCTTCATGGCGGACGCGGCGGCGTCGGCGTCTTCGGGATTGTTTGCGCGGAGAGCTTCGAGGATGGAAGCGACGTCTGTTTCGGGGTTGGCTGTGGGGAGGTTAGCAATGGTCGAGTGGAACGATTAAGATATGGGTATATACCAGAAGCAGAAGCGGCAAAGACAGCGCTGGAGAAGCTGGCTGCTGCAATGAAGATTGTGAAGCGCATTTTGATAGGGTTCGGTATGAAAGCTTGGAAAGTTCGATATATAGTATATGTACAAGAATTAGAAGTGACCGGCACGAAATTACAAGGTGTTATTGACGATGAGAGGAGAATGGCTTGAATGACCTTGGAACTATGAGTTATATACGTCCCGGATCATGATTGAACAGGCCATATCCGGATGGCTAAGCTTTGCGGTATCACACGTTGAAGCTTGTCTCAGGCCTCCCGCAAGTTTCACGGTGCGGCGGCCTTCCGGGTCGCGGTCGCGTAGTTTTCAAGCACCAGCAGTGGTGCATCTCTTTCCACCAACATGGATCTGCCAAGGAAGTTTAGTTTCCGAGGATCTGTTTTGGAAATCTTCAGTGCGGTGCTGTAACGGAATTAGCTTCACGCTGTCTCGAAACGAGCACTGAAACACAGCGAACAACACAACGCCACATCGATCGTCAGAGCGAGCATGGTGATGACGAAGAACAATGCAAGCAATTCGACAAGTTCGGCGGAGCTCGACTCGACGCGTGGACTATATGCGCTGCGCTTGGTCTCGCAGCAGCGGCCGCAGTATCCGTTTGATGCCGATGTTGATCCAAGGCATCGCAAACCCTCCTCCAAGTATACTTTGAACACTGACGAGTCCGTTTGACTCTGGAATACAGTATGATTCCATCTCGAGATCGCTATCGGTCGCTGTAATCCAAGGTGCAGGTGGGCATGGTCGAAGGATGGCAGGGCGTTGTATATTCTCCTCGAGTAGAGGGGCACACTGCGGCTTCGAGTCTGCTGCATGTATATAATGCCTAATAATATGTCAGCGGTAGCACGCTAGGTGGAATCGCTTGTCTTCAACTTACACGATCCTCACTTGGTATGGTAGCTCAGCCTTCGAGGTTAGTCAAATCGACGACGGGTATCCTACATTAAAGATGCACTTTTGGTTGCCATCGTACTCAGCTATACTACTCGGTGTAGGAAATTCGCAAAATTCGCGTAGTGAATACATATACGATGGTCGTGAACACATAGAGCTACGAGCATGGTGAGGATTGTGGACAGCTGTTTGTCGAAGCTATATTGGAGCTATTGGCGGAGCCATTGGAACTCGCAAATGGCGGGTACTGAAGAGTGTGCCTACTTCATTGTCGTTAATCATGACTTCGAGTCTTGCGAAGTGTCGTGTTGCGACGTAGAGCCTTAAATGTCGGTCTGCCTGAGGAGCTGAGGTTGACACGAAAGCTTGGCGCTCAAAGCTGGCCATGTCTCAACGCCCGGAGCTCAGGCTGTCGTTTTGCATCACGCAGCACGGCAAGCGCTTGTACAAGCTTCGACATTGCATTTCAGGGTTCAATTGAGTTCATTGAGCTCATCGTCAGGCATCCGCACGCGTCACTGCTCCAGTGGAAGCTTCCGCACATATACCTCGGGAATTGAAGGAAGTGGTAGCTTGCTCTTCAGATTGCTCGTCTAAAGTACATGTTTTACACAATCTGACCGGCCACTGAGATGGAAAAGAGGTGGTCGTCCGTATGCACACACCCATCCGCAGATTTCCACCTTGCGGCCCCATACCGAAGACCCCGAAAATATCCGAGTCGATGCAATGCACACATCTACGCAACGTAGAGGAGCAAGAAGGACATCATGAGCGCGAACAGACCAGTGGCCTCAGCGAAGGCGAAACCCAAAACGGCGTACTGGAAGAGCTGACCCCTGAGGGAGGGGTTGCGGGCGACACCCTGAATGAGGCCACCGAAAACCGTTCCGATACCGACACCAGCACCGGCGAGACCGATGGTAGCAAGACCGGCACCCTGGATCTTGGCGGCAGCGACCATGGCGGCGGCGGTCGACTCAGCAACGATGCCGCGCTTCTGGATGATGTTGCGGGCGGCGTTGTTGCGGAAGGCGCTGCGGGCAGCAACGAGGCTGTTTGAGGTGGGCTGGCGGGCTGCGAGATGAGAGTCAATGGCTGCACTGAAGTGGTGATGGAGCTCAATGGGTGCAATGGCACCTGCTGCGAGCGCGCAACGTACCAGCGTTGGAGAAGCCGCGGGCGGCCACGCGGGCGGCGCCGAAAGAGCGGGCGATGGCAACCATTCTGACGGTGTTGGCGGTCGGAGTGGAGATGAGTTGGGGATGGATTGGGGGGGCAATGGATGGAGGTGGTTGGAGGAGGATGGAGGAGAAGAGGTTTTTCTGAGGGTTAACAGCTCCGAGCTTTGGCCTCCTGCTTGGCGGCGCCCGATCGGGCTAGCTTCCAAATTATCCCGACTTCAATCACCTTGCCAACTATCAAAATCCTCGTTTTGAGGTCTTCAAATGACATTGATTGTATGTATCATGCCATGTACTACATGTTCTATACTCTCGAACTTCTAATTGGCTTCAATATAGGTTGGTGGGGGATTCTGTGACGATGACAGCCAACACACCTCGGGACGTATCTCTCATCAACCGACCCAACATCAAAACATCTACAAACCAACATTCAGCGATGTCAGATAAGATCTAGCTCATATCGATCGAAATCTTAGCTTCAGTGTCTTTATTTATGATGCGTCAAGCATTGGACTTGCTGAATCATCACAGCTTCAATTCCTGAATTTCGACACTTCACAATCTCGTCACGGTCACACTCTTTCATGTTGCAATATTCTTTTGGTTTTACGGATTCTGGTTTGAACAGCTCAGTACAAACATGATATTAGCTTTCTCTGAAGCTGTTCATCCAAGTATTACCTTTCGTATATCACGGCACTTGGTACGTCGAACACGGCCGACCAGAACTGCACATCGCATCATGTGTACAAGCCTACAATCTGCTATTCTTTCTCCCTTCTCGGCACAGCCAAGGAACCTAAGTCTCTTAGACTTCTCATACAATCAGGCATCCCGCATACTACACTTAAATCTTACTCTCTTACACCCATGTATTTCTAGATCATATGTATACACTCAAAAGGAAACAGGCCAACATAACCATTGACACTTCCTTACCACACGACCTCAAGCACCCCAAGAATGGGCCAACAACCCTCCTCTCCTTCCACAGGCACATCCCTCAAAGTTATCGGCGCCGGCCTCCCCCGCACCGGAACATCCTCCCTCACCCTCGCCCTATCCATCCTCTACTCTGCCCCCTCCTACCACGGCGGAACCCAAGCCACTCTCGGCACTCCCAGCCAAATCCACTCCCTCATCGCCTTAATATCACACTATCCACCCCTTACCCCCGCCGACAGCGATGCTATAAAACGGATCCTAAAGTCTACGCTGGATGGCTACGTAGCAGTGACTGACTCCCCATTCAACGGCTTCGTGGAAGAGCTACTCAAACTGTACCCGGACGCAATCGTAATCTGCACCACGCGTGAGCCAGAAGCTTGGGTCGAAAGTATGGCTACCGTGGCTAATGCCGCGTCACTTTGGTTCCTGAGCTTCATCCTTTTTCCGCTGCCAGGTATGCGGCATTTCCCGACGTACATCAATCTCTTGCGTCGCCAGTGGGTGCATTTATACGGAAAACCTGAGCCCGCGGATCAAGAGCACTGCGTTGCGCATATGGCGTATTTAAAGCGTGTGGTGCCTGCGGAGAAGTTGTTCTTCTTTGACGTGAGAGACGGATGGGGGCCGTTGTGTAAGGCTTTGGGCCGTGACGTGCCGGATGTGGAGTTTCCGAGGGTGAATGATGGTAAGGCAATTGATGAGTTGGCGAAGGGGATGATCCTCAGAGGGATGGGGAGGTGGTGTGTTATTTTTGGGACTGTGGGCGTGGGAGTTTTGGGGTGGTGGTGGGCGTGGAAATGATGGGCGTAAGTGCTTCGTTGATCATGCAAGCATCATGCGGGGAAGAGAAAGGTACAGCACCCAAAGCGAGTTTGATAGGATTTCATCGTATCCATTGACAGCAGCTACCCCATTCCCAAGAAAACAATACTTTTAATAACCCTGACCATATGACCAGTCCATCCCGTTCCCCAACTCGCATCCACCTCATCGAACATGGTATCAGAGCAAAAGGTATTACAATACAGGGACCACTCAAGGCAGTCAGAGAAGTGGTATTCAGACATTACTGGTCGAGGTGACCTAGGACGAGCTTCGGCGTCGACGCGTGGCTCTCATTGAGTGGATGGGCCGTGTGGAGACGGTCCGCTGCCGACCTCAGCGGCGTGAACAGAAAGGAAACAGCAGACGTAGATAGTCGTTATAGAAAAGGAAGGCGCGAATCGCCGCTAGTGGATTTCACTCTGCCATAGCGTTGATGGGCGAGCCTGCGCAGGTCTCATCGACAAAGTCGCTTAGATCGCTGACGCGGGCCTTTTTGTGTGGTGGGCTGTCACCCTCGAGCTCCTCGACCCGCCTCTTGAGGCTCGCTTCTCGTTGCTTGACCTCTTCAAGCTCGGCCCTCAGCTTCTGCTCAGTCTCCCGTGCCGCGCTTTCATTATTCTCGAGCTCGGCGACACGGTTCCTAAACAGATCATTAATGAGTTCCATCTCCGATACGCGCGTCTTCAGTGCAGTGTTCTGGGCGGTGAGAGTATCGTATGGCATAGGACCTTCGAGGTGCGAGCCGTTGATAGACGAGTTGGCAGGCGAAGGGGCGCGGTGGCTGCCGAAGCCAAGCGAGGGAGAGTGGAACACTTCGCCGTTAAGCGCTTGCTCAAACAGGTGCTGAGGCGCGATGTTGGACGGGTGCAGGAAGTTTGGTGTGCCGGTCCGCGAGACGGGCGACTGTGAGCGGTCGGACAGGCCTGACGAGATCTTGCCTGATGCGCGGCGATGCTGGGCGAGGCCATGGGAGCCGTCCGCATCTGGGTGGGCTGCAGGGAGGCCATTTGTTTCGCCGGCCTGGAGACTGTCAGCAAGCGAGGACGTGAATTCAACGAGGCAGATGTACCCTCTTGCGCGCACCAGGCGCACCAGTCTTGACGCGGTTGCGGCTCTTGATGACATCGGTCTTGAGCGAGATGGGTCGTGGCCGGCCGTGCAGCTTCAGGAAGAGGCCACAGGCGTTGCACAGGACAGAGCCAGTCTCATCGCGACGCCAGAGAGGCGTTGTGCTTGTCGTGCAGTTTTGGCAGACAGGCTATGGAGCAATCAGCGAGTTGTTCTCGATAAATGATGCTATCGATTAGATAAGAGCAAAAGCAGGAGCGCTCCGCCTCGAGGGCAGCGCATCCACCACGACACGAACTCAAAGAAAACGTACCGGTGAGCCTGGCTGGCCGCCAGAGGTTGCAGGCGCAGACGTCGCATAAGTCATGCTGAGACCATTGGAGGGTTTGCTGGACATTGTGTCAGTTGGGCAAGATGAAAAGTTGAGGTGCGCAATCTTGGCATGCGCGATAAGAACGAAAGGCACGACAGGGGTCTAGCTGCCAGGACGCGGCGGCAAGGTCTTCGCTTTTCACTTCTGCATCCACGAGATCGACCAACGTACCTTGGTGGCGAAGGCATCTTTTGGTCGGATGATTCCCTCCTCGTATCACTAGTACTATCATTACTGCTGTTGTTCGCGGCGGGGCTGTTTGGTCGATTCGAGGCTACTGATGCAAGCGTCGAGAGTGCGGGAAGCTGGATCGAGGCATGGCTGCCATGCCGTTGCTGCGTATACGAGGCCACGGTTGAGCTCGAGGACGGTCGTGATATGTCGTGGCCGATCGACGGCAATTGCTTGTCTTCGACGGTAGCGGGAGGTGTCTTGATGGCGGGCAGGTCGAAAGCTTGCAGTATCGATGGTCTGCGGAAACAGTCGGCGGCCTGAGGCCTGGGGAGGATCGAGGAAGCCAGTGCGGAAGCCGTGGTGAAAATTAGGACGAGAAACGCGTTGCGCTTCTCAATTCGATATGTGTAGAGGTTTGTATACGAAACGAGCACACTTTGGAAATGAACGCCAAAGAATGTGCAAAGACAGGAAAACTTCGAGAGAGCGTGCGGTATTAGTGAGTGGCAGTGGTAAAGAGCGACAAAGTAACGACAGCAGTGGTGAAGAGCGTCAAAGAGTGTGTGTCTGTTAGGTAGAGGGACAAGCACAGCTGTGAGATGAGCCTGGAGGTATGTGGGTATCTCTGCGCGTGCCCCTTATCCGCGTGCTGCTAGGGATGCGATAGTACTATCGCGCAGCCCTATTAAATTGGTCTCATTTGCCCATCTGCATGACCTCCAAGCTCCTCGAGGCGCCCCTCCAGCCTTCTTTGAGCGCGTTGGTTTTACCGTGGTTGCACAGGCGTCGTGTTGTTGACGATCATCCATACATCTTCACTTTTTGTCTGAAGCCCCAATGCATCAGACTGAGCACACAAGTCAATGAAACACAATCTTTTCGCGTCTGTCAACGGCTCAGCTTGACAGCATCACATCTTATGCAGGGGCCATGACGAGCAGCTGTCTTTGTTTGGTTTACCAACGCCCATCCCGTGAGACTCGTGTGGTTCCAACTCTGATACGGCGCTTATTCGACGTTACCCCTGAGGCTCAAAACGCTAGCCCCACAACGGCCAGAACCAAACCATACACCTGAAGCCCTGTGCACATGCTTGCTCGCGGTCCAATCACGAGCATCGTGAGTGCAATCTGCAGGTGTCGCGAAAATAGCGAACGCAATATGAAGTGGACCGTGTAGCGCGAACCACAACCAGAGACGGCTCCAACGTGTTTCAGGGCGTAGATCGGCTTGATTGAAAGCGTGTTTTTAACTACCCCAGATCAAGACATCTCTATCTCAGCAAACACTGGCCGGCAACCGGCAACAATGTCTGACCATCCCGACAATGATCCTCACCTACCAAACGAAAACCAGCCCTTCTTTGCTGCCGGCCTTTCCGGTTGCTTCTGCTCGACCGGTGCCTTTGGTGGCTCCGGCTCCTGCTTCGTTGGCGCTCGGCCAGGATACTCCACGTAGTTCCATGCAACGTCCAGAAAGAGCGGTTTGACTGGCACTGGCTTTAGCTTTGGTGGCCAAGTCACCAGGTTTTTGAGGTCCACTGAACCAGATGCCGGGTACTCGTTCAGCCTCTCAACGACAGGCGCCGCATTTCTCAAACCAGCTTTCCAGGCAGTGTCTGAGTTCGCAGATAGCTGAGACAGTGCGACCACGCCTCGGTAGTGCGATGTCAGGTTTTCAAGATTCTGTTTGAGCTTCTCGGATTGCGCAGCCGACACCTCTAATTTGGTTGCCTTGGATGATGTCAATGTCGTTGCTTGCTGAACCGGTGCTGCCTGCGATGAGAGTGTAAACGCGCGATTGCACAAAGCTAGGGCTTGCTTTGGCGTCTCCAGAAAAGCGTACGCATGCGACAAGTTCAGGCATTTCAGTGCTTGGAAGTAGGCACGCTGGGCATCGAGCTCGGAAACGAAGCCGGTATCACGCACAGCACCTCTGAGGTCCTTGATCGAGTCAATGCTCTGCAAGATGGCGTCGTACAGTGCGATGCGCTCTCGCAACCGGGCCAATTTCCGACCAGTGGGTTCCTCGCGCTCTGCCCACTCCTTGCCATCTTTGCGAGGGCGGCGTGGTGTCTGTGGTGGGTTTGGTGGGAAAGTGAGTCCGTCGTCGGCCCCAATAAGGACCCTGTTTCTCCCTATCCTCCAAGAAATGAGATCGTAGTTCACTGCGAGACTTGTGACACGCAGGTCTTGCATCCGTGCGTCACCCTCGTCGACACCTTCCCTCTCCAACTCCTCAATGGCCCTTCGTGTTGCATCCACGGCGTCTTGGCTTGCAATCAGGATGTCGTCGTAAGCATTTGCACGGTCTTTGGCTGATGTGGAGGTTCCATTGGCTTGATCGAGCACAGCAGAAGCCGAATCGACAGAAGCTAGAGCTTGTCCAATAGCGGCATCGACAATGTTTGCTGTCCGGCCTCGCCAGGAGATCTGGGTATCTGCAGGGTGTTAGAGAGTACATGCCTTGAGGCAAGGTGTGCTTACGGGTCGATGCAACATCTTCTTCCTCCAGTGCTGCGGAGTCGAGCTGCTTCACAGCACTGACAAGCTCCGAATCGTCCGTGGGAAAGTGTTTCCTTGCAATAGAAGGTACGCCCACAGTACGTGGGATTCGGCTTTGGTACGCAGCATACCGGATGCTAGGGTCGATGGTACTAGCCAAGACTTCCTTGAACAACTCCTGCTTCTTTGCCTTTAATAACGAAGCATAGATGACTCGGGCTGCAGAGAAGTTTGTCAGGCACGAACTCCACCTCTGCGGTGATGCATTGCTGGCCTTGATGCCCTCGGCCTGCTTCTCAAACTCTTCTGCGCCTGCTAACGAGAATGTGTATGCTTTCGCCTCAAGCACGTCGGTTGCGTTTGCGCCGCTGGTCGCTGTATCTGCGAGTAGTTCGACTATTTGCTTGGCGGTTTGAACAGCTTTATGTAGACGCGAGACGATATGCTGGCGGGTCGAGCCGGTGATGTTCTTGTCGGCGTTGTCTTCGGAGTGGGCGGCCTTCATGGCCATTGCCTGTGCCCATGCTCGCTCAGAGGTGAGGATGAGGAGGTGCAGGAATCTGTAGCTGTTAGGTACTCTTGGTATCACTATACTGCGCTGACCTACTCAACGTTCTTTCCCACATCCTCGGCGGTTACTGGGGCTTTTGCAGCATATTTCGCATTCTTTGGGGTTGCCCGCCCAAGCTTCTTCTGTACAATTCGAAGGCGGCGTGACACCTGGGCGCGGTAGGTGCTGTAGTCGCCCAGCAAGAAGGCCGACTCGCGGAAGCCCACGACGAATTTGGTGATGTCCATAGCGAATGGCGACGTGGTGCTGCGCACTGGACAGAGTGAATGTGAGGGGCACTACCGAGCGGGAAAGCTAGCGCCAAGTAGACCTGCATCAATCGTGTGATGTCGCGCTCCAAAGTTTTTGGACTTATCATAGACATTGTCGCCGCCATTGCCACGCGCACAACCCCCTTCCTGTGCCTTTTCTCTGTACCATACTTCTATTTCTCCTTCTCCTAAGAAAGCCGCGTTATTCTTGGATCTCTGCAGGAATCCATTGCCCATCGTAGTCGCACATTTTCAGAGGCGGCATGCTTTCCTGTGAGCTCCGATCCACGATTCCTACACCCACGAGCTTGCATCGCTAACGACACCAGACCAAAGGCTCGTCCACGACTCCCGGTAATTAGCGGTAGCATCATCCGCGTGCCTGGCAGCTCAGGTAATGCTTGAGCGGGCTTCGACATGCTTCGAAACCGGCGGACGCCAGCTTCTTCGCGCCCCAAAACAATGTCTGCGCACTCGTCGAATGCTCCACTCGGCCTTCTGGCACCACGGTGCAAGCGATCTCAGCCTGCCGTTATGGTGGGCGGCGTCCACGATACTCGATGGCGGAAGTGGTGACGTTGAGGACCCGGCGGTGAATCGAATTCCGACCTCAGCTGCTCGACCACAAGAGGGTCCCTTGCTGGACTTTTTGTATCCCACAAAGACTCTTGCGCTACTCAAGCAACTATCGGTCAGGGCGAGTGACACCGTAGTTCCCAGGCGGCGGTCGCATCATGGGCCGTATATGCGACGGTATTCCACTGTACAGCAGCTTCTGACCAGAGGGCCCAGCGTGACTGCAGCAGCGACGCGGAAGACACAGGAGAGCCTGGACGCAGTCCTCAGGGACTCACCAGCTGCCAAAGCACTTCATGACTTTCTGCGCCGGAATGAGGCTCGCAAGCAAGATCAGGCCTGGCAGCTGTACACAGCTATTCCTGAGACAGTCCTTGCGCGACATGGAGCTTGGGAATTACGAGCCGATCTCCTCGAGTATCTCACAACAGACGACGATACTGCTGTACCAAATCGAGTACTTCAGCTCTTCGACGAGCTTACCCCGAATCGGCGTCGATCGTCGTCCTACCGAGCAGCAATAGTGGCGTATATTGCTTTGCGGATGGTCGGGCCCGCCGTGCACCTTCTCGAACACGTGCCTGCTGGTCAGGACATTGACTTTCTCCATGTTGGAACCGATGTCGTGCTCCGACGGACCATACTGGATGAGCAATGGGAAATAAGTCTACGTGTATTCACGTTGTTTCTCGCACAAACGCCTTCACTCAGCAGACCAACGCATGGGACGAAACCGACATCTATCTTGATACGCTGGGGCGATACCATACCGGAAATCTGGCAAGGAGTGCGAACCTTGCACGATCTTCAAACCCACCTACGGTCATTTCTTGAACACGTTCAAGAATTCCAGCACGAGCTCAGATCGTCCGTGGAAAAGGAGAGAGCATTGACACTATTTATTACGAGCTTCGTGCCTCATATTTTGGACCAGGTCCTATACGAGCGCAGACAAGATGAACGGGCGGTTGCGAAATATGTACGGAAGCTGTTCAAGGAGCTGAAATCGCTCGGCATCTCTATGAATACGCTCTACGAACATGCGATACATCGCTTGATCAATGTGCCACAACATCGAGCCGTGGCCGCAGTGCAGAGACTCTGGCTCGATTTGTATGATGAACTTCGGAGACTGTGCATGGATTCGCAAGCTACAACCACGCAACTGAAGCCTTCGGTACATCTACTCCGGAATATGGTGATCCACTACGGCGATCGTGGTGACGTTGCACGCGTACAAGACTTTCTCAAAGATTTGGAAACTTTCTTTATTGGTCATCCCATGAGTCCGCGCTTCCTCACATACCTCATGAACTTTTATGCGGACCGAGGAGATACAGCGCGTGTGCAGCGGTACTTTGAAGAGTTCAGGTCGCATTATCCCGACCACGTCAGCCTCAAAGTTCTCTCAGCCCTGCCACTCGCTCATGCCCGGCGTGCGGATGTAGAGGGCACCGTCGCACAGTTTCAGCGGATAGAGGATGAGTTCGACTTGGCTCCTGATGCTGCCTGCTGGAACATTCTTCTGATGGCGTACGTTCGCGCTGACGATCTCGACGGCGCTCTCGAATGCTTCAATACATGTTTACACAAAGACATTGCACCGGATAAATACACTTTTGGCACCCTTCTAGACCTGTGTGCGGCGAGGGGCGATGTAGAAGCTTTTGAAGCACTCTTTTCTAAAGGGAAACAAATGGGCGTCCCTCTGACGCAGGACGTTCGCGCTCGTTCTGGTTACGTCCAGGCCTTTCTGAACGCCGGAGATGCAGAAGGTGCAGAAGCCATTGCTCAGGGCATGCTTAGGAGCTGGAAAGCTGGCAATCTCCAAGGACACGCCTTGACACATACGTGGAATCTGCTCATTCAGCACCATGCTCTACAAAGCGACATTGCGAGTGCCAGGCAACGCTATAAAGAGATGGTCGACAATAACATCCCCGTGGATTCTTGGACGTACGGCAGCTTAATGCGAGCTCTCGTGGAAGTCAAGCAATCGAATGCTGCCTACAAAATTCTGCGGAAGACGATGCCCCAAAACAACTTCCGGGTTCATGCTTTGCACTACGCCATTGTCATGACTGGCCTGCTCCGAGAAGGTGGTGACCAGGTCGCTCTGGCTGTTGACGCGCATGAGCAGATGGTCAAACAGGGCATCGCACAAACTCCATTCTCCCAAGAGGCGTCAATCCGCACCTTGGCGGCTGCGAAGAGCCAAAAGACAGCCAAGCGTGGGAAACGAAATGCTAGCCTCCAGCTCGAGGTAGTGGAGGATGCCGTGGAGGGTATGGTGACTGCAGCGGTACAGGGACAGGTTGATCACCAACAACCTAGACATGGTAGACTGCTCGATTCACGCAGCTTTGGAACTACACCTCAGAATTACTACGGGCTTCTCGTCTCCCTCTACGCTGGTCAAGGAGCCTATAAGACTTGTCAGAGGCTGCTCAAGAAGGCGGAGAAGATGGCTCCAAATGTCGACAATTATACGGTGCCACTGACCCTAATCACCGGGGCCATGGAAGCCCATCTTGCAGCCAAGGAGCATGCCGAACTAGCCCGGTGCTGGGACCTTGCCCGCGAGTCAGCCTTTAAGCTCTCAAAAACCTTTCATCAAGCCGCGAATCCAGAGCTTCCAGCCCCAGAGTCAAATTCCCTTATCGACCCCGCGGTACGCGAATGCTATGAGGAATCCCGTATCTCCGCCAATCGACGCAATGTCCTGGTCAAACCTGCCCGAATTTACATGCGTAGCCTGCTTGATTCAACTAATCCAGATCCGAACGCCTTGCAAGCAGCGCAACGTACCATGCGCGAGCTACTGGTCCACGGGTACACGTGCGACGCTGTCACCTGGAACGAGTTTGTCACTGAACTCGCTCAGCGTGGCCATATCGTCGACGCCTTCTCGACATGCGAAGAGTACCTTATGCCTGGCTTCCCAGGCTGGCGCAACCTGCACCCGAACTACCTTCGCAAGGATCGCCAGGGATATCAGTGGATGGAGCTGCGGCATTACGAGATCAAGAAGACCAGTCTGATGCCGCGTTACAAGACGCTCGTCATTCTTGCAGTGGAAATGAGGAAGATTAGGAACGATGAGGTGAATGGCATCGGGTACGATACTAATGCTGGAGCCTGGCGGAGGGAGATGCTTGAGGGTATTGCGCCGATGACGCGTCGTGCGATTGAGGCGATGCCTAGGACGAATGACCGGCTGCAGACAAAGCATATTCACAATGTGGCGTAGGTTCACGAGGGCTTTGTCTCAAACAGTTGGTCAACCGCTGAAATGGAAAGACCTGTTGGACGAAACTGACTTGTGTATATATGGCCCGGCTACTGTATATATCACCACGCATAGCATTGTACATACCATAGGCGAGGACGTTGACAATGCGTCTCCACACAACTTCTGGCCCATGTTTCGAAATGATTACAGAAGGGGGAGGAGAGCCTACCTCCCATCCCATCATGCGTATACTCTGAGATTGAAGTATCAACGTCCAGGAGTAGTTTCGTACTTTGGCTCGATGCTGCAGTCATGGGTGCTCGTCACTGGCGTGCAGGTGGGATTTGCAAGGCCATCGCATTCGGTGCAGGTGTATCCTCTCAGCCTTCCCCAATATCGAAGCAAGAGCGGCATATGCACTTCTGATGGACACACTATACGACCAAGCCGACTCATGCGCACAGGATACCCAAAACAGCAATATGAGTTCAGGCGGTCGGCGCGCATCAGGCCTCCAGGCCCACGCACGGTGGCTTACTTCGCCTTGCCCCACCCTCGTACGATCCAACCAATCACATTTCCTGTTTCAGACTCATCCAACACGGCGTTCGCACGCTCGTACAAGTTGACGCGACGATCACCGGGCGTGCGAAAGGGCTTTGCGAAACGCACGTCTGAGCCTCTGCATCCCCGCATATTGAGCGCGATGTGATTGGCTTGCTCGCAGCATGCGATGGGTTCGTTCGCATCGTATGCGCGAGGGTCGGGATTGTACGTAGAGACGCGGGTGTATATGTATGTGAGATATCTGACTCGGTTTAGAGGTATCGCACATAAGTCATTATTGCCTTTATCGCATAAGAATCATTCTTGACAAGCATCTACATCTCAATCAATCCATTCAATCGTACACCATTACACTACACCAGCAAGCCAAAATGTCCGGTGTCCTGACCATGCAAATCGTCCACGCGCTCTTTCCGTCATTGCGCTCTCCTTCTCCAGACGCTTCCCGTCCAACAACACCAACATCACCCTCACACAGCCGCTCCAACTCCAACTCCTCAGACCTCATTCCGCGCATCCACATCGAGCCCGCAGAGAATCTGGAGCTTCGACCTTTACTTGGTGCTCTGAGTCGTCAACCTGCTGTCAGACACCGCCGCTCGAGCTCGGCGTGTAGTACGCCGACGAAGAGGAGGAGTCTGGATGCGGTGATCGGACTGGGGGTTGTGGGCAAGATATGATGATGAGAACATGTGCTATTGAGGCACTACTTCAAGATATCGCCATCGCGTATAATGTCCAGGGTGCAGAAAAAACACTCGTTCTTCGCGACGGCTCGTTCGACGAAGACTCCTGAGTGACTCCGGGACACTGTCGACCTCGGAAAGGTCGAATGATGCATCAGGCCAGGGGTGTGGGAGGTATTAAACGTTGCGTTAGTTAAAGGATATGGGCGAGTGAGGATTTGAGATGAAAGCAGGGCAAGAGGAATTTCCAAGGACGGAGTATAAGTAAGGTGACCAGAAGTGAAGAAAGACGTGGAGCATGCAATTCACACAATGAACGTGCTTCGTGTGCGTTATTATCATTACCAATATATACCCATTAGGACGTCGTTACATATCATCAGTCTCCGATCGTTGAACTAATACTCCAAATCTCCATCCATGCCCCCTCTCCTCACCTCCTAGATCTTCTTATCGCTATAAACAGTATAGCTCACCGTATCAATCAACGCCGCAGTCGTCGCATCATTGCTCACAAAGAAATTGACGCGCTTCAAGTCCTTGAACTTGCTGCTCACACTCGCCTTGACCATCTGCGCATTCGTCTGCAAGACCCCAACGCTGAACGAAAAGCTCTGCTCCGTGACAAGCTTCGTCGCCTGGTCATCTTCGTAGCCCTTGATACTAACCGTGCAGCTCTGCGGCACGCCCAGTACACTCGCCTGCGTACCGAGCGCGCACCCAAAGTAAAAGCTGTGCAGGTCGAAGTGGTCGATTGTGCTGTCGGCGTAGTTGGTCGTCATGCTTGGTTGGCCTTGTTGAACAGTGGCAAGGTCGAGCTTGGAGTAAGCAGCGCAGTTAGGGGGCGAGTTTGGCTCGACAAATGCGACGTTCTGGACGCCACCGGTCTGCACAAGGGACATGCCTTGCCAAAAGACGTCGAGATAGATGTTGATGGGGGACGCGGCGACAAGGGGAAGGCCCTCGGCATTTTCGAAGCGTGCGAGTTGGTCGAGGGGGTACCAGGATTTGGCCGGTGTCGTGCTCTTTTGTGGGAGAGCTGAGGCGATGGCCAAGAAGGCTGTGCTCGCGGCGAGGAGTTGAGAGAACATGGTGGCTGTTGGTAGAATGGTGGTGGAGAAGGGAGAGTGAGAATGTGAAAGTTGCTGTAGTGAAAGGAGATGGTGTTTGTGCTTGTTGGTGATATTGCAACCCCGTGCTACATCTTTATATGCTCATCCTCCAATCCTTCGACATCCCCTTTGTCCGCCGCGTCATCATCATCATCTCCACATGTCTTTCAAAATCGTCATGGCTGTGGGGCACGGTGTGCTGTAGTGTCTTGCCAACAAACTCTGATTGAGAAGTCGAATAAGCCTCACTGTGCCTAGTCCAATGTTGATGCGACAGATCAATGTTTTGAAGGTATCTGTGTTACACAGCCGGATGCTACTTGAAAGGAAGTTCTTGCACCTGTGCCTGGAGATCGGCCAATCATAGAGTTAGTCTGGCTTAGACATTGACTCTAAGAGCACCCGTTTGGGATGATCGGCATGGGGCTGTATCCTCTGAACGTGTTTAGGTATCACACGTCGGGTGTGACTGCAGTTTCGATCTTCGTTGGACATTCTGCAACGCAATTGAACAGGTTGATGATGTCGATCTGCATCTGTAGCTGTGGATCATCACGATTGCAAGCCAATGACTTCGCGAATGTAGGCTTCCCGCTTAGTACGATTGTGCTTGCTATGGGATTCTCCGATCTTTCCGCGAAGCACGCTCTATGCCTATGCACTGTTCCGTGCGGTGCTCGAGGTTGCTTCTTTCTTCTGCACCGCTAACCTTGGCCTTTGTCCTAGCCGATGTGTTTGTCGCGCTCTAGATGGGACATTGAGTAAGTGTCTTCAAGGCTGCGAGTAGCTCTCAGCACATCTGAACTCTTATCGCTCTCATTTCCTGCGTTGCTCGACATCTATGCTGTACACATGTCTGTACGACATCGCAATGCAAGATCCGGCAATCTCATTAGCGTGTCGATCATCTGTCCCGCACCCGTGTGCTTGTGCGTTGTGGTGAATCACTCTCTCCACGTGCTGCGCCGCGGACTCAGCAATGTCTTGGAATACCTCGCCGACGTGATTGTGAGACCTTCGAGTTAGCCGATCGATCCTAAGCTGCGGATGCCGCAAGTGTAGATCGACATGAACAGGGTATTTCGGATGTTGGGGCCGGTCACTTGCTGCCGACATCAATTGTCTCCGTACGTAGCGCAGGCCTACCACAACTTCTGTGGGTTTTTAGATGTCTAAAATAAAGAAGCTCGGAAATTCGAATCCGAATTTCGAACATCGAAAAATACCGCTGGCTCGGGGTTCGTCCAGAGTTAGCGTTTCATGGTAATCGTTGTTGTGGACGGTCACAGCTCAAAAGCATACACTCTCTTCAAAGATTCGACAGCATAGGCGATATAGTGCCTAGGAGCTCTTCAGAGCTTTCAAAAGTTCCGCAAAATACTTTGAAGATGGGTGAGATCATCCGATAATAATGTTCCGCCGGTGCGAGTAGCGATTGCGATGTAGCGGCATGCGTGATACTCCAATCGCACCATATTGTCAAGCTTTCGTCAAGCTCAATTAGGACCAGTAGTAAACGATTGTACCGACAGCTTTCGGAAGTAGTTAGTCTTCGTCATCGTGTTTGACCTAAATTTGCGTTTATCGATGTTTAAGTGTGACCTGCTGATTGCTTAGTCTTTACCACGGGCTGCTTTCTAAAGAGCGGCGACAGGCTTTGGTCTTAAGACATGCGACTTTCTGATACAAAAGAAACTATCACTCAATCTCGTACCCAATGTACGAAAGATTTTGAGGTCATTCCATCAATGGTCGTTACCTGAGGTCGAGTTGCAAAAGTATACGGACAGGCCGCAGTCTGGAAAATGAGCCACAGAAAGTCGAATCTGAGAACAGCAGAAGAGAGTGCAACCAGAACTGTAGCTCTAAGGTATCAGTGACGTAACATTTGACCAAATTGCGGTGACAGAAGGTGGTGTAGGGTTGAGTGAGTAAGTTAATATTGGAAGAATGGAGGGGTGAACCACTAAGCCGAATCGATGACTCCGTTTGTCCCACATCCCACTCTGCATAAACCACATACCCCGCACCGGCTTTGTCACACCCCTTTCGTGCCCCCGCTTCGATCTTTGATGTTCTGGGTTGATGTGTGATGCTATCCTAACGCTTAGGATTTTGTTTTGCTATATAATCAAGTTGATTTTCAAAATTTGTCCAAATCATCGTCCGACACGATGGCCGAGTGGTCTAAGGCGGTAGATTTAAGCAATGCTTAGATCTCTACTACGCTTCGCGTGCGTGGGTTCGAGTAAGGCACCATCCATTTGTATTCATCTTAACTTTATGCTAATTGTCTGGTAGACCCCACTCGTGTCAGTATTAAAGATTGATCTTTTTGCGTGTTGAGGCTTTCCTCAACATCATTCGATGCCATCAAAGACTATGTGTCCACTGTTGTTTTTGCTGAGTCTCACGGCGTAGGTGCGTGCCGGGTGCTCATCATGCCGACTGCATGGGGGAAACAGTAGCGTGGAGGTATACACGTACTCTGCTCTTGGTGAACATGACTTGATACAGCATTGAAGAACGCTCAGTGCTCCATTGATTCCATCATCAGCTTCTCAACATGCGCGAAAGTCTCCAGGATGTGTTCTTCTGTCAGAGAGATATGCACGATAAAGAGGGAATGTCCTTGGTCTGGTCCGAAGTCGTAAAGAAGAGCAGAGTATGCATTCTAGCACTACGCTTTTTGTATATATGCACCTTAGTGCACTGGTTGAAGCAATAGCGCCAGCTCATGCTATTACGCCGGAAAGACAAACACAAATCATACACATCTTCTACCGTCAAACAGACCACCAGCGCACTCTTCAACCTATCCCTCACTAGGAAAGTTCCCTCAACCATATGCTCCGAGCTCAAACGATATCAAACAGCTTCTTCAACTCGACAATCAGCTTCCACTCGTCGTTACTAACATCGCTCCTGAAAAACTCCTTGAGCGTGTCAATACTCTTACGGCTAACCGCCGAATATAACGTGTCGTCCTCCTCCAGATGGCGACCGTACATGGGCTGGTTGCTGCCTTCGATCTTGACGGCGACGGAGGGCTGGCCCTTTTTGCAGACTTGGATTTGCTTGTGGTCGCGCTCGATAGAAGTACTGCAGCAGCGTTAGCATATAATCTTCATAGGCCAAAGGGCAGGGAAATACGTACACTCTTCCAAGCTGTATGATTTCCTTGACACCAGTCGCGGCATTCTTCTTGACAGCACAGATAGGCGTCGTGATCTTGAGATTACCATCGACGACGTCAACACCAAGAACGATTGGATCCTTCTTGTTGAACACGGCGACAGGCTTGAGAATGCAGGGGAAGACGGCCAGCATCTTACTCTCCTCTTTCCTCTGCTCCTCAAGCTGCTTCATATGTGCTGTGAATTTGTCAAAGAGATGGTAAATAATGTCGGCCTCGAAGATCTTGACGCCAATCTCATCAGCGTATGACTTGGCTTCCTTGTCGACCTTGACGTCGAAGCACAGCATGACGGCATATTCCTTGGCCTTTTCCAACATGATACCCGCGCGTAGGACGTCTTTTCGGAAGACAGGGCCGATGGAGATGGTGGACACGGGAATCTTCGAGACGCGCAGGAACTCGAGCAGAGCTTCAAGGGAACCGAGGGTCGATGCCTGGACGGAGACACCACGACCGCTCTTCGATACTTTGCTGAGCAAATGTGCAAGATCACCCATGACGTCGTCCATCAAATCTTCCTCGTCGTCGTTCGGACCTACAACGAGGAGACGCGAACCGGCAATGGCGTTGTCGAGACCATCGGCAGAAATCTTGATACCCATGGCAGCCTTGACCTCCTTGTTGTGCACGTATTGCGACTTGACTCGAAGCTCCTTCATCTCGGCAGGCGTTAGGAGGGCTCGAATGTTGGTCACGATAGGTTCTGGATTACCGCACAACACTATCCGATCGCCCTCGTGGAGGACACCGTTAGACAGGATAACGTCAATAGTTGTGCCGAGACCCTCGATAACCTTGACTTCGAGAACGGTACACTCCACCTCGGACAGATACATGAGGTTGTTGGTTAGACGCTCTTGGGTGAGCTTGACAATAAGCTTGATCATGTCTGGGATACCTTCTCCGGTATGCGCAGATGTTGGGCACACCGAGACGTACTTGGACATGTTCTTGTTCTTGAAGAAGAGCTCCGAGTTGAAACCTTGCTCTTGCAGCTGTGTGCGGACAAACGTCCATCGCTCGTCGAACTCGGCCTGCACGGCCTGCTTCTGGAGGGTGAAGCTGTCCTCGAAGCCGTTGTTGTCAATCTTCTTCCAGCCGAAGAGACGGTCAATCTTGTTCAGCGCGACGATAAAGGGTGTTCGTTTGTCTCGGAGCAGCCTCATCGACTCGATAGTCTGTGGCTCGAGACCGTGCATGATATCGATGACAAGGATGGCAATATTACATAGCGAAGAGCCACGAGATCGGAGGTTGGTGAAAGACTCGTGACCGGGCGTATCGATGACAAGGAGACCAGGGACATTGAACACAAAGTCCTTGTCCTTGTTGACGACAGCGACCTTCTTCTCAAGAGCTTCAACGGGGAAGTAGGTTGCACCAATCTGCTGGGTGATACCGCCGGCCTCGCCCTCTTGCACGTTGGTCTGTCGAATCTTGTCGAGGAGCTTCGTTTTACCGGTATCGACATGACCAAGGATACAGCAAATGGGAGACCGCAAGTTGTCTTTCGAACGGGCCGCCAGCGCCTTTTCGTGCTCCTCCTTTCTTCGCTCCGCGGCAGCGGCCTTTCGTGCAGCCTCTGCTCGTTGAGTTGCAGTGCCCTGCTCGTCTTCTGAGGAGTCGTCTTCGCTGTCTTCATCCGAATCAGTCTCTGAGTCGGACGCTGCCCTCTTTGTTTGTGCGGTCTTAGCCTCCTGCTCATTCGCAGCTGCTTCTTGTTTCGCCGTCTCCTCTTTGGCTGTCTTCTCAGCAGCTTTACGCTCCTCCTCTTCATCAGTGTCGACATCCCAGCTATCCTTGACACCGTCATCTTCGTCTGCTAGTTTCTCCCAGTCGTCGCCTGAATCCTCCTCTCCCTTTTTAACTTCAGCATCGGCTTTCGCCTTCTCGGCTTCAGCAGCAGCGGCGGCGGCTTGCTCTTCGGCAATTCTGAGCTCCTCGAGCTTCTTCGCAGCCTCTTCAGCTTCTTTGGCCTCATTGGCTTTCTGTTCCTCAATCTGCTTCTTTCGCTTCTTGCGGTCATCATAGAGAGGCTTCTTCTTCTCGGCTGGTTCGTCGAGCGCTGCCACCTTTGTGCCCTGGCTCTCAAGCATCTGCTTCAAACGAAGCTCATTCTTTGCCTTGGCCTCCTTTTGCGCCTTGGTCATGTATTTGCCCTCTTTCTTGAGCTGTTCGATCTTCTCCTTTTCCTTCTGCTTCTTGAGGGCCTTGGCTTCAGCTTGTCGCTTCAGCTCCTCCTCGGCCGCCCTCTCTTCTGCTTGTATCCTAGCCTTCTCTTCAGCCTCGAGACGAGCGAGCTCCTCTTCTCTCTGCTTGCGCTCCTCTTGTTGTTTCTGGAGGGCGGCGAGCGCAGGATTCAGCTTCTTCTTCTTGCCACCAGCCGCTGGAGGCTCCGGTGCAGCAGCTGCAGGTGTGGGAGCAGCGACGGGTGCTGCTTTGGTTTCGGCAGCCTTTGCAGGTTCCGCTTTCGCAGGGGCTGCACCCTTCTTCTTTGCAGCCTAGATTCACCGTCAGCATTCTGTTCAAATTTCCATTGTTGTGCGCGTACCAATTCCTTTTTCCGCTGCTTCTCCTTCTCCTTCTTTTCCTTCTCTTTCTCCGCCTTGGTCTTCACACGCGGCGCATCATCCGTTTTCTCCTCCTGTGGTTCTTCCTGCTTCTCAGCAGCACTACCCTTGCCCTTCTTCTTGCCATAGTTTCCAGCGAAGACATCGTCGTCATCGTCATCGAAGGTAGCCTCCTGTGGCGCCTTGCTCTCGAGAGGCGTACCGTTCTCTGCAGTAGGATCCTCGCCTTCTAGCTCAAAGTCTGCGCCCTTGTTGTTCTTCTTCTTCCCTTTGCGCCGTTGCAGCGCAGCCATGAGGTCGCCACCGGCCGCGTCGTCCGCAGCCTCCTCAGTATTGGGCTCATCTACGGCACCATTCTGAGGCGTTATCGACTCGCCCAAGTCGGCCTCCCAGTCGTCCTCCTGGGCCTTCTTGTTGCCCTTTTTCTTTGGCGGCATCTTGAGAGGGGGTGTGGGAGGTATGCGAGGTTTCGTGGGTGTGAGCGCAGAGAGAGCCTCTTGTGGCGGGGTTCAGGCCGTGGATTTTGCGGAAACGCTGGCGTGTGGGTGTTTTAGAGCAGTGCAGAATCTCGTAAAGAGAAGAGCCGTGAGTCAGACAAGTACCAATGAAGGCCTAGATCCGAAAGGAGCGACTGAATGTGCAGGCGCAAAGTACACGCACACTGGCCGTCGAAATTCCCGACGTTTGTGGTATCGATTGTTCTGTAGCGGAACACGGCGGGGTACAGAGGCGCTCGGACACCGTTCGAACGCCTGTGTCAACCACCAACACTCACACAGCCGATTGTGAAGTCCAGGGTCGTGACTTTGAACGCTGCCTTTTTGAGTTCAAGTAGTCAGAACCTACTTCTTTGGTTATTGGTGCAAATCGCGCACAGCTTCGAGGATGGGGACTAGATCAGTCCCGACCTTAGGGTGTGTCATTTGGAAGGCAGCAGTGATCACAACAAGTTTCACGCATCTGACTCGAAGAACATGTCTGACTCAATACATTATTATGTAGCCATTCATCCCTTCTCCAATCCCACACAAATGGCCATCTAAATCCCAACATTTTTGCAATGCCGTTCAATGCAGTACAGATCCGCTACGCCAACAAACCCGAGTGATATGTTTGTAATACAACGCCGCTTGAAGCCAGAGAATGAGAGCATGCAGTGATTAGGTAGTGAAACGCCGCGATCGCAAGGTACATGGTACAAAGGAGTGCAAGATTTTTGGCGGCGCATAGATTCGTTAAAGCATGCATGGAGATCCGCTGGTATGCTTAGAGGAAAGACATTCACTAATGTATGCCGTTGACGAGTAATGATTCGACTGATTGCCCGATGAACTGCTTCTTGAGCGTAAGGTCGCATTGGAATCTGGACGATGTTAGGAAAAGATGATCGATGTAGCGGAATAAGTACAACATACCTTCGTTCCAATTCGCCCTTGACGGATTTCTTGGTTACGGTCATGAGATCGGATGTCGACAGGATATCTCGAATCTCCGCATAGATCACCTCATCGGCAGGAAGATGAGCCAATTGTGACATCTCAGTGCCGCTCTCGTAGCCGCCATAGCCGCTCGGGGCAAGACTGATTCGAGACTGACTTTGAGTGTAGCGCGGGAGGTCGAGGTGAGACATTGGCCGCGATGGTGGCATGCCTCCATATTCTGAGCCAGCTACTGAGCCACCGAACGGCTTGCGAGTAGCGTACGTGAAGCCAGAAATCTCGGAGCGATCGTCGCGCATAGTGTGTTGCTCCCACATCTCCGCTTGATACTCCTCCCACCTCTTCTTGGGGATGCTGGCAGGGTCGAATTTGCCTTCGTCCGAAACAACAATCTTCTGACCCTTCTCACCGGTGACAACACGTGTGTTGCCCCATGAGAAGTCGTCCATGTGCCAGAAAGAGTACAGCGGCAGAGCGAAAGCGAAGATTGGCGTGGCCAACATGTAGATGATCATCCATCCGATCATTTCCCACTTGCGGCGAATGATGAAAATGATCATCTGCAGACCGTAAATAGCTCCCAGGAGAATGAAGGCGGTGATGGGAACAACGTCTGGCGTGGCAATGACCGAGTAAATGAGGTAGCCAAGATAGACGACGATGACGGGCTGCACGATTGTCGAGACCAAATCCAAAAAGACGATGAAGCGCATACTGAAGCAGCAGAAACCACAAAGCTGCTGAAGTGGAATCAGCTCGATCAAGTTGTGGACAGTCGAGTTGATCCATCGACGACGTTGCGACATGAAGACGGTCCAGCTGTCGGGCGCCACAGTCCATGCATGTGCTCTCATGGTGTATTTGGTCTTGTACTTGGAGTGGCACTTCAGGAGCAGAGTGGTCAAGTAACGATCTTCTCCAAGATGCAGCAAGTTCTTCGTGTGCAGTGTGTCAACACGAATCTCTTGGTAAGCCTCGACAACCTCCTTGCTAACGAATAGTGGCTTTCCGGTCTCAGCGGCACGGATGCGATACATGGTGAAGCAACCGGGCAGACAGGTGACGGAGCCGAACAGACTTTCGAAGGCCTTGGTAAGGTTGTGGGAGATGTAGTATTCGTACACTTGCATCATGGTGATGAACGAAGATTTGGCGTTGGTGAGAGCAGTCTCACCACAAATAGCGATGAGGCGAGTGTCGTGTAGGAAAGCGGCAACGAATCGGGTAGCAGCGTCCGGAGCAACGACCGTGTCGGCATCGATCTGTAACAAGAACTCGTAGAAGGTAGGATTGACGCCGATGATGTTGCGGATCTGGTGATGCATTTCAAGCTCAAGCGGGCTCATTGGCAGATTGTAGTGCACGCGGTTGAGGAACCTCATGAGGATAATCTGGGAGTCACGCTTGCCTCGATTGCCAGGCTTGGAAACCTCGGCTGGCTTGCCGACCTTGACCACGACCAGGAAGGGCACGATGTGGCCCTGTACCTCGTAGAGACCCGAGTAGCACTTACCCATGTTGTGTTGACGTTGACCTTCACCCAGACTTTCGAAGCTGAGCGGATCAGGGTCGGTAGACTCAGGAACGCCCAAAATGTCAAGGACGATGCGAGGAGTAGGCTTGTCATTGCCTTGACCGATAATCATACCATCGCAAACAATGACGAGTAGCTTGCGCTTGTCATCATACTTCATCCTGGCAGCGGAGTCGATGGCACGACGCAAAGACTCCTCGTCCTCGGTATACGCTGGAACAGTGCAGATGATGAACTTGTCGATGTTCTCGGGGTCTGTCTTCCTGGAAAACTGCAGAGCTGCGAGAAACTTGAAACCGATGACACTGACCAAGAGGATGGAGATTGCGAGAAGGAGGTACTTTGCGAATAGACACTTTGCGGAGTTTCTGGTATCGAGATCACCGACGTAGAACAGATTGTCGAGGCAGACTTGCATGTTGTTCTTCTTCGTCGCATCCATAGAGAGACCATTCCAATATTTGGTGATGTCTTTTCCAGACTGTACGCGGAAGATCTGAACGATACCATCATCCAAAAAGTTGGTGTTCTTGGAGATGTTCGGGTCCTCCTCGCCTGGCGGTGGATCCTTGACTTCACGGCCACCAGGCATGTATTGCGTCAAATCGTAGACCTTGTTGTTCATGTAGGCTATAGAATCACCCTTGTTAGCCAAGGTCTTCAGGTACTGGGGACTGAATCCAACACGGCCCTTCATGTAGTTCGACTTCAGGAACACCTGCTGTTCAAACCACCAATCAGGCCGCGAGTCGTTGGTGAACCAGCGGAAGTCGTGATATTTGGCGTTGAGGTCGGTAGTACTGATGAGGTTGTTCGCGGAGGATGCAGTGTAGTTGGAGGTCCTGTAATTGAGCTGAACACCAGGATGGATTTCCCCATCCACGCCAGTGCATAGAGCATTAACCTGGACCGGGAACAGGTTGGTAGCATCCTTTCCAGCATACTTCTCTAGATTCTTCTGAGGGATAATGTTGGGGTAATGGTGGGGAATGAAGTCGCCGAGATCGTAAACAATGCCTCGCATGGCCACATAGGCATCATGGTTGTTCTTGCCATCGTACGATGAGAGCTCAGAGGTGGAGTAAACATGCTGTGTTGGACAGATCAACATCGGAAAACCGATCATGAGGAAGATAACAAAGCCGCAACTCAGCCAAATGAGCAGGTTGATAGCCAGCTTTTCACGCCATGCGATTCGTACATCCTTGCGCTTTATCCGTCCGATGAGTCGGATGGCGACGTCGGGAATCAGGAATGTGAGCATGTAGACGAGGAACATCCATCGCTTGCGGCTGCCAGACACAGGCAAGACGTCAACTTCTTCAAGTTTTTTGTCTGCAGCCTTCTCATCGAGGACCTTTGGTTGCTCGAGCCCGTGGAACATGTCACCGTTTGTGATGCCTGAAGGTGCTTCTGAGCGAGCATCAACGTCCTTGCTACCGAAGTAGTTTCCACCCTTGTCATTGTAAAACTCGCCAGGTGAGGGCGAGAGCAGGCCAGATCGAGCGTCACCAAATGATCGGCCAGCATCTGGAGTCAAGAGATTGTCGTTCGAATCGGCAAAGCCACGACCCATGGGAACAGCGCCAGTAAGGTCGGCAAGCTCAAGCCAGCACCTTTCGCTGAGGAAGACGCCAGTAGCTCCCACGCGAACTTCGTTCTCACGCCATGGCTTGCTGTCAAGGATCGTCTCGACTTTGTCCTTCTCGCTGCCTACAACAGCTGCGTCGGAGTGGGCCAATCCGAGGAACTCGGCGAAAGGCAGGAAGATGCTGTAATCGGCTTTCCGGACACGATTGCTGATCTCTGCGATACCAAGGGCCTGCACCTGGGCTCGGACACACTTGCTGTCGAATTGGTTGGCAATCCGGCGCTCATTAGGCTTGATACAGAAGACGAAGTAAGGATTGGCCTTCCGCATAGAATTGTCGATGGTCTTGAGGGCGCTGACGGTCTGACCCGCAGCACCGGTTTGCTTGTCAGAGCTTCCACCCTTCCTTGAGCCAGACATGTTGCTTTCAGCGTCGCTGGGGGCTTCCTCGTCGAACACGTTCACTTGTCGGCCGTACCTACCAGTCTTGTCGGCTTTGCGGCGTGCCATACTAGGCATACGGGTGGGCTTGGAGCTGACCGAGGCTTGCACAATGGCGGACTTTTCCTTGGGATGGGACATCTTGTGCAGCGCTTCTTGACCAAACAACTGCTGGATGAAAGGCGCCTGAGCTGACTTGAGGAGGTTGATCATGTCGCCAGAAATGAGTTCTGCGTTCTCTTCGAGGATGCCCTCCGTGCTGTAGTCTACGTCCCCACAGTAGTGGCGTACGGTGAAAGTAGGGCTTGTATTGGGCGTGGGGAAGTTGCTTCCTGGTTGGATGACGTTCTGGCTGCCAGGTATAATTGACGGGTTCTTGCCATCGAAGCGCTTGCGGAGCACTTCCAGATACTGCATGTCAGTCTTGCCACGACGCATCTGGTCGTCGAGGATGGCTAGGAGTCCGTTGCCAGACTTGAGAAGCCCGCTCTTTGCTTCAGAGTTGTCATAGAATTCTGTGCCAGGTAGAGCAATTTCTTCGGCCTCTAGCTCTTGCATCTGGCGCTTGAAGAAGCTGTCCTGGGTGAAGGCAATGAGATTCTCGTTGGCTGTGTTGATGAGGAGCTGATCCAGAGACGAGCCTGTCGCAGCAGAGTGCTGGAACCCAGGAAAGTCCACGAGGGAGACGGTGTTGGAGATCTCTTCGGGGAGTACAGATATCCGCGAATTCATCTGCTCCATGATCCAGGTTACCAGCAGCGAGTAGAGAGCACGAGCAAGCTCGTCTGCATTGGCACGAGCACCCTTAGGGTCCAACATGACTGTCACACGCTCCCGGTAGAGCGTCTTGGATTTGTACCGCAAGCTTTGCTCCAGATCGGCGATGGCGACTCCCAAGAATTGTGCAATGGGAGTCAGACACTCCTTGTTCCTCACGACGGTGAGAGACTCGCCGCCCTCGTGGGAGTAGCCACCGCTGTCGTCCGCTCCAGGAGTAGTCGACTGGCCTGTCTCGAACTCAAGCTGGCCAATGTGCAGAATGGTGGCCATGATCTCGCAGATGCCCGCAATGCTCTCCTTGCCAAACTCAAGTTTTCGCAGGGCCGTCTTGAAATCCTGGAACCCTTTTGGATCGTCAATGCCAACCTTCAGCTGGGTAGGGTGTCCAAGGTATCGCCATCTCTTGCTCGAACCCAACGATGCCCGATGGCCTGCAGAACCATCTCCGACAAGATCCAAATGAAGATGTCTCTTCTCAGCGGCACTGGTGCCGGCGAGGAGGTAGTATAGAACATGGTAGTTGCGCTCTCCGGTGGGTACTGAGGCAATGCGGCTGCGTTCGAGACGATGTGCAAGGAATTGGGCACCCAGTAGTGTGGCGTGGTTGGATGTAGAGGTGTTGTACTGGAGCTCCAGAAGGAGGCCAGACTTGGAGGCAAGGGGCGTGGTGAGGGACTTGGTGGTGGTGAAGGCCTCGAACACGAAGTTGGCGTGCTCAATCTTCTTCGACAGCGGTGTTGAGGAGTATGAGAGCAATGCTCTCAGCATGTGTCCACGAAGGGTGGTCTTGCCGGACCCTGAGTCGCCCCTGCTCCCGTTAGAACTGACCTCATCTGATGTATGCATCCCACTTACAAAAAGGCGACCATCTGATCCTCTGAGCGCTGGCCAAGCCGCATATAGGCTCTTTGTGCGAGGTCCTCAGCGGCCTGGTGAGCGCTTCCATCCTTTCCGCCATCGACGCCCCGGCTAGCGTCCGTGTATGTATTTATCGAGACAAAGCCGTGTGACGAGATCAATGCGACGGGGAGATGTGCGTGGTAGCGACTGGCGAGGGCGCCGGTCACGCCCGTGTCGTTCTGCTGGTGTGTCGGCAGGGCTGGCAGCGACGGCTGCTGCAGCACGTTGGCGGTCATGGTGGACGAACGCGTCCCCGTGGGAGCGCTGGGCAGGTTTGAACGTCAAGCAGGCGCGGTCGGGGCCGATGAGGCAATTGCACTGGTTGAAACGGCTGTCTTGTGGTGGTGGAGGCGCGTCACAGTTGACAGCTGTTGGAATGTAAGGGTACAAATGCCGAGAAACACAACGCGCTCGGCAACCGCGACAGGCACTTGAGCGAATGAATTAGGGCAGCGAACGTGGTGAAGAGCTACAAACGAAGGAATTGGGTGTTCAAGGCCGTTGACAGCGTCAAAGAAGGGGTCGAGTGCTGTCTCGCCCAAAATGCTGGGGCTTTACACACGAGACTAGCTCGCCTTCTCGCACCTCCGCCCGCCGCCGCTGTGGTCTGTGTTGACTAGGAGACCTTACAAAAAGGGGCCGCAAAAATAGACATTTATTACGCCGAACGGGGTTATTGCCCTTGAACAATGCTGCGCTGTTCTACCTCCCCTGCTTATTGATGACACCACCGAGGATCTTGTGAGGGTCAATACGAGCAGCCTCGCCCCCTCTCTCGTGCTGCACTGGACACAGCAGAGACGACTCAACACTCGAGGTGGAGGGTGGCCGTGGTTTTGCTTTCCACTGCTCACCATCCCGAGCACCTTATGCCCGACCCGCGCTGGATTCACAGAGAACCAACGGCTGTAGCTAGCGCATCGCATCTGGGGACAGGCGATCATCGTTGCATGCTTGTCTGCACCTTGTCTGCACGCTAGAACCGTATCGATTGCGCGTTCTCACTCCCACCCAATGCGAACTCCTCAACGCTGCTGCAGCCCGAGTTGTCTTGACGACCGCGCGGGCACTCAGCTGTCTGGTGAGGTCTCCATGTTTCGGATGAGAGCGCTGCAGAGCAACATCAACACGCCTCGATGCTGGCCGCGGTGTCGGCGTGCAGAGGCTGTGCTCTCTGCCTGACGGCTGGCTGGCTGGCTTTGCGGATGGAACGTCAAGAACAAGTGCTGCCGCTTCCGGTGGGAGACTGGCTGAAAAGAGGGGCCCTGCTTCTTGACGTCAGCACGTTTTGTAATTGCTGGATCATGAGTGACAGCTAGCCCGTGGTGCATTGGGGAAAGCAATTTACATTTTTCTCAGGAAGATTGCAAGGCGATTATTGTGGATATAACGATGTGCATTCCATGGCATCGGCGGAAGAGCCGCCCCCATTGCCCACAACCATGACACTGACACTTCTTATCGATAGCCTGACACTTCATCGCTCACGGCGATGAGGTTGTTCAGCCCGTTCATGTTGGGACTGCTAAGACTCTCCCGCTATGTAAACAATACAACCGCCTAAAAATAGGGGGCGCGATCTGTTTGCACGCCACTCCGCCGCCGCAGCGCGCATATTGGTTGATCGGCCGGGTGCCGCAACTGGTCGTGGCAACGAAAACCAAGCCTTGACACCCCTGGCCTTCGGCTGCTTGTGGGGACGCTGAGCGCTGCATTGGCCCGAATGTTGCAGCTAAATGCCCCTATTGTTACGCTGCCACCAAGCCAGAACGGGCCTCACGCAGCAGCCCAGGAATGGAGATTCGCCCTGAAGCCAACAAACATCACTGCTCCTCTGTCTGCGTCTGCTGGCTTCTCACGTTACGTGCATTTGCAATTCTTTCGCTTCACCAGTACAGTCGTTTAATACTAACCCTCGCTTGGACTCCGCGTTTGCAGTGAAAGGTGCTGCCGGTGCACCGTTTCCACATTAACCCTCTGAACAACACCCGCACGCTCGGGTAGAGAGACTCTTGACACTCGTTACATCAACCGGCGCAGCCCTCACGCCTGCCATCGATCGTCGACCTCTCCCTCACCACCGAAGGGGCGACCCGCCTCAGCCCGCAACCATGAGTTTCGTCAACAACTCTCGCATGAGCGTCTACTCGACCGCATCGACACAGGGACCGCGTCCTGGCCACCCGCCCACACAGGTGTCGACTACGACGCTGCTCAACTACCTGAACTCTTCGTACAAACAGAGCCAGGCATACAACCTCGAGGCCAGCACCAGCCTTGTCGTGAACACATGGGTCAACGCAAAGTCGGTCATCAATGAGCGTATTGGAGGCACAGTCGACCTTGAGCTGGGACGAAAGGCGTGGGAACACGCTCGGCGCCGAGCTGAGGATGGCTGCATTGTGTTAGCGTGAGTGCAGCGCGCAACATTCCACTTGACCACCTGCTAACTTCCACAGCTCCCTGCACGACTCGACGCCTTCCCTCTTTGCACCCTTCGTTTCGAGCCTGCCGCTTTCCCTGCCAGGCAACTTCTACTCCGCGCTTGAGGTGCTGAAGGCCTTCACAAACTGCGTCACACCACAGAATCCGTGCGCCACTCGCTACTCGGCTTTGGCTGCCGTCTTCACTGTAAATCTCACCGGCAACCTGGTTGGGGCTGAAATCAAGCTCTCCACATCCGGCCTCGACGTGCAGCAGGGTCTTCTTGATGTACCTGCACGGACCGGCTACCGTGCATTCGATGTCTTCTATTACCTCAATTCTAGCTCAGCATCGAGCCAGGAGAGGGAGTTTCTGGATATCCAGCCCCTCGACCACTACGCACTTCTGAATCGCTCCGGGACCTACGAACCACCAAACTTCCTGCCCGATGTCGATGATGCGGCTGCTGCCGAGGACTTCCGTACCAATCTTAAGAACATTGGGATTAAGGGTCAGACGATGCGCGATCTCATCAGCTGCTTGACTGGATTGTTGAAATTGGGCAACACATTGGATTACTTCGTGGATGGAGAGACACTTCAAGCCATATGCCAAGACGTGGCCGAGCTGCTGGACGTCTCGCCAGAAGTCTTGCAGCAAAAGCTCGACACCACGGATCGAGGAATTGCGATTGCCGGCATCTACGAGGCCATTGTTGACTTTGTTCTGGCTCGCGCAAATGCCACCATCAGTGCCGACATCCGGGCGGCAAAGGCTGCATTCTCAGACAGCGATGGCAGCCAACTAGGCATGATGACTCCGGACGACTCTGACGACGAGGCTGGTGACATTGTCAACATAACCGTCGTCGATGTGCCGAGCCGTTCGCTCGGCAAAGCTCTCGCCCTCCGGACTGTCTTTGACGACTCGGAAGGCATTAACGCTGAAATGAAAGAAGATGGTGTTGATTTTGCTGCAGCTGGCATTTCGGTTCTCGAGGGAATGAGAGAGGCGCTCCGGAGCTGCGAGGCTGAGCTCGGAATCCCTGGCTCCAGTCTTTCTGAAAAGGAGCAAGACCTCGAAAGGCGGGAGGCAGCACTGGAGAAGATCATGTATGAGATAGCCGATGAAAGCAACTTCGTCAAGCAGGTTTTGGCTCCTATCCACAGCGAAGGTGTGCTCTTGGGAAAGCATGGCCGTTTCGACCTCGCCACTACAGTTGCCAGTAGCAGAGTCTGGTTCCAATTGGCAATTCACCCCACAGATTCGATTCCAACATCCACTAGCCAGGACTTGCAATCGAGCTGGCAAGCCGGTGTTGTCTCGCGGCAGCTTCGAGAATGGCGACTTCCAGAGTGGGCTAGTCGCCGCAACCGTTCTCTAGACTTCACCGCCGATTTTGATCATAACGAGTTCTACCAGCGATACCATCCTCTTGGCTGCATGGAAGGAAAGGACGGCATACAAAGCTGGGTGCTACAACGTGGCTGGAGCAATGGCGAAGTCGTGGTCGGTACCGAACGCGTCTGGGTTCGCGAAGGCACCTGGTGGGAGGCGGAGTCTCAGCTCGATCAGAAAACCCAAGAATTCAACGGTTCTTCCAGTATGCTCGGAGGGATGATGGGAGCTGGAGGCATGGAGAGCGGTTATCCGATGACAAACCCGACAGCCAGCACTTTCTTCCCGCCACTGCCGGAATCCCAAACCATCCAGAACCCATTTAATAGCTCAGCCAGTCTCGCACCGAGTCGTATGGCCGATGCCAAGTCGATTGCTCCCACCATGCCTACGCAAGGTCCGGGCGACTACGGCTTAGGTGGGAAGGGTGACGAGAACAAAGGCATTACCTACTACGACGCGGAATCAGGAGGCAACGCCGTCATCACAGAGTCATCCAACACTCCGTCTCGAAGGATGTGGGTTGCTTTCGTTTGGGCTATGACCTTCTGGATACCATCACCTCTCCTCAAGTGGGTCGGCCGCATGAAGCGTCCAGATGTTCGTCTAGCTTGGCGAGAGAAGGTCGTGTTGTTCTCCCTCATTCTCCTCTTGAACGGCGCCATTGTCTTCTACATTGTCGCCTTTGGCAAGCTGCTGTGTCCGAACAAGGACAAGGTCTGGAACCGCGCCGAGGTGGCCACTCACCAAGGCGACAACGATTTCTATGTCAGCCACCGTGGTATCGTTTACGACCTATCGTCGTTTTGGAAGAAGCAGCACAGCGACTCGAACACCGAAGCTACACAGGAGCGTATGATGTCGATGGCTGGTGCTAACATGGATCCGTACATCATTCCACCGCTGTACATCGCTTGCCCGAAGCTCATCGCTGACACAGATACAAACAAGCAAATGTATCTGACCACCAACGACACTGTTGAGAACTCCTTCGCTGTTCACAAGTCGGGCTCACAGACCAACCTGGCTGACAGCAAAGCTTTGAGCTCCGAGACATGGTACCCTGATGTATTCCTTCCCAAGATCAAGGAATTCAAGAAAGGCAATCTTGTCTGGGAGACCAAGAAGATCAAAGACGAAGGCGAAAACCTCAACCACATGTGGTTCACCCTGGGCGACAGTGTCTACGATCTGACAGACTACTTCAAGACCTTGAACACCATGAACGACATCAGCCAGTACCAGTTCCTTGACTCAAAGCTGACAGACTTGGTAAAGAGTAACGCCGGTACCGATTTATCGGAGGACTTCTCTAACCAGCTCAACGGTACCGCACAGGCCTATAACCTGCAGTGCCTCGACAACCTCTTCTATGTGGGCAAGACGGACTTCCGCAAGACTGCCCGTTGTCAGGTGAACGACTACATCCTGCTTGCTGTTACTATCATTCTCTGCTCCGTGATCGTCATCAAGTTCTTGGCTGCCCTGCAGCTTGGTTCGAGAAAGCGTCCAGCAAACCAGGACAAGTTCGTCATTTGCCAGGTGCCTGCCTACACAGAAGGAGAGGACCACATTCGCAAAGGTCTCGACTCACTCACTGCTCTTTCATACGACAACAAGCGCAAGCTCATTTGCGTCATTTGCGACGGAATGATCGTCGGTGGTGGTAACGATCGACCCACACCAAAGATCGTCTTGGACATCCTCGGTGTCGACCCCAAAGTCGATCCTCCCGCGCTTCCTTTCTGGTCTGTCGGCGAGGGCAGCCAGCAGCTCAACTACGGAAAAGTCTACTCTGGATTGTACGAATTCGAAGGCAATGTCGTTCCATACGTCGTTATCGTGAAGATGGGCAAGGAATCCGAGCAGCACAAGTCCAAGCCCGGCAACCGTGGAAAGCGAGACTCTCAGATACTACTCATGAGTTTCCTCAACCGTGTCCACCACCGATCGGCTATGAATCCCCTCGAACTGGAGATGTTCCACCAAATCAACAACATTATCGGAGTAGACCCAGAACTGTACGAATATCTTCTCATGGTCGACGCCGATACAATGGTCAGACCTGATGCACTTACCCGCCTCGTCGCAAGCTGCGCCAATGACTCCAAGATTGCCGGTATTTGTGGTGAAACAAGCTTGGAGAACGAGGATAGGTCTTGGTGGACGATGATCCAGGTCTACGAGTACTACATCTCGCATCACTTGTCCAAGGCTTTCGAGAGCTTGTTCGGTAGTGTTACCTGTCTTCCTGGATGGTAGGTTCTCTTCAAAACATGCATGTATCATTGCTAACAATCGAAGTTTCTGCATGTACCGCTTGCGCACAGCCGACAAGGGAAAGCCTCTCATCATTTCCGACAAGGTCATCAAGGACTACGCCAATATCAACGAGGACACGCTGCACAAGAAGAATCTTCTCTCTCTCGGTGAGGATCGTTACCTGACCACTTTGATGACCAAGCACTTCCCTAGCATGTCCTACAAGTTTATTCCTGATGCGTACGCCCTTACTGCCGCCCCTGAGACATGGAGCATTCTACTCTCCCAGAGACGCCGATGGATTAATTCCACAATCCACAACCTGGCTGAACTGGTCTTCTTGAAGGACCTTTGCGGCTTCTGTTGTTTCTCCATGCGTTTCGTGGTTTTCATCGATCTCTTCGGTACCCTTGTGCTGCCCTCGATCTGCGCATACCTCGTCTACCTGGTCTACATGGTTGCATCCGGCACTGGTCAATTCCCGCTCTTCTCCATCATCATGCTGGCTGCTGTATACGGTCTCCAGGCGCTCATCTTCATTATCAAGAGGCAATGGCAACACGTCGGCTGGATGATCATCTACATTATGGCGTTCCCCATCTACTCGCTGGCGCTCCCTCTCTACTCGTTCTGGAAGCAGGATGATTTCTCTTGGGGTAACACTCGTGTCGTCATTGGCGAAAAAGGCAACAAGAAGCAGGTTCTCACAACTGATGATGAGGGCTTCGATCCCAAGGCTATTCCCATGATGCGCTGGGATGAGTACGCCGAGCAGAACGACCTTCCTGGTCGCCGCGGTGTACCTGGTCAAGCATCGGAGAAGGGTGGTTTCAGCGCCTACGAGGAAGAGGCATACGAGATGAACGACATGCACTCGGTCTACTCTTCGGTCAAGCCCGCTTCGACCATCATGTCGAACATGCATAACATCTCACACATGCCACCGCAGTCGCCAGGCCCATACCAGGGTATGCAGATGCGTCAATCTACATACTCCAATCTCTCGCGTTACCAGGATAACCCCAACGGTGGCCGCCAAATGTCCATGGGTAACATGAGCGACCATTACAATCGTTCTCGTTCCCCATACATGAGCCGAAACAACCTTGGTGGCTTCCAGAGCTCCGACAATCTAATGGCATCCACACCGCCAATCCGTGGACGCAGCCCTCTTGGCTTCGACCAGTCGCGGCCAGGCAGCACTGTCAACTTCCAGAACATGATGAACGGTCCCAACGACGCCACCATCATCGAGGTTGTTCAGCAATGTCTGCGGGAAGCCGACCTCGATCGGTTGACCAAGAAGCAGCTCGTTGCGCTCGCCGAACAACGACTGCAAGTGCAACTCACTGGCGAGAGGAAGATTTTCCTCAACCACACCATCGATGAGCAGCTCGCCAACATGGGTTAGAATGGCGATGTCTGATCTGCATTGGCGGTGTTGTGTTTACTGTATATTTGACATGTCTCTACGACGAATCTACTTGGCTTTTGCAGCAAAATACCGTTCCTTTAACTCATCTCGCATATGGCGCAATTATATGGAAAAGGGGTGTCCTCTGCACTGGGAGCTTGCAGGGTTGGCGTGCATTTGCATCGTCCTTTCTTCTGGCATCATGTAATGATAATAGGGCTGGTGCGGAGTATATAACATAATTGAGCCTCTACAACTTATTTAAAAATGTGTCTTGTGCTGTGACGTATAGACAAGATATAACTGCCAAGTCTAGTGCTGACTGGTGAACTGGAGAGGTTGTGTGTCGTATGCTGTTGCTGAAGACGACTCGAAGCGGCCAGACGATGCCATCATTGGCCATGGCTTCTGAGCTCCGCCGTTCCGACGTTCCGCAACAGCTCGCGCAGCTCACTCCCACCAAACTCGCCCAGAACATTCCTCCCCTCTGCACCATACCTAGTCTCCTCTCACAAGGTCGCAATGGCGCCGAACCGGATTGAGCAAGACGAGATTGAGAAGTACTGGGAGATCTTCAGCTCGCTTGCACAGGGAGGCTCGCATTTGGATGGTCAGCAAGCAGCGCCCGTACTCAAGAACTCACACCTACGGGATGACCAGCTCGAGCGCGTCTGGGACTTGGCAGATGTGGACAACGATGGCAAGCTGGACTTTGAGGAGTTCTGTGTGGCTATGCGACTGATCTTCGACCTGATCAATGGGGTGAGTTGCGCCCCAGCTTCTACAGCTCCGAGATGACCTTCGCGGGAGCTAGACACACGAGCAGAATGCTGATTGACGCCTTCCAGGTCTCTGTAGATGTCCCCAAAACCCTTCCCGACTGGCTCGTCCCCGAATCCAAAGCGCATCTCGTGCAAGCGACCCGCGCGCTCTCCGGCTCACAGCCCGCCTTTGAGCAAGTCGACGATGATGACGACACGCCCGGCCTGCGCAACGGCTTCGACTGGTACATCTCCCCTAGCGACAAATCCAAATACGAAGAAATCTACACGGCGAACCGCGACGCCCACGGCACCATAACATTCGACTCGCTGAGCGGCCTGTTCGACAGCTTAGACAACGTGCCAGACTCGGACATTAGGTTTGCCTGGAATCTGGTCAACCCAAAGGCACGAGAGGGCGTCGGCAAAGACGCCGCACTAGCTTTCCTGCACATCCTAAACCAGCGGAGCGAAGGCTACCGCGTCCCTCGCAGCGTACCGCCCAGCCTGCGCGCCAGCTTCGAGAAAGCACACATAGACTACGACGTCGAGCGCGCGGGTACATCACGATGGGCCGCTTCCTCCAACGACGACACAACGACCGGCCGCAAAGCCAAGTTCGGCGACGCATATCTGACGCGCCTGGGCGTGGGCGACCGCGCAGCAAACTACGGCGCGCGCGCCAAGGGAACCGAGTTCGGCGGCCGCACAACCGAGGACTGGGAGGAAGTCCGGCTCAAGAAACAGCTTCGCGAACTCGAGTCCAAGATTGCGGATGTCGAGAAGGAGGCGGAGAATCGGCGGCATGGGCGGAGTAAGGATAGTAAGCCGGCACTTGTGAAGAGGGAGTTGGAGATGTTGTTGGACTATAAGCGGAATACCCTTAGGGAGTTGGCTAGTGATGAGGGTGGCGCTGTGAAGGGGTTGGGAGGCATTAGGGAGGAGATTGATACGGTCAAGGAGCAGGTTGAGGGGTTGCAGAGTCATTTGACGAGGAGGCAGGAGGCGTTGGCGGATTTGAGGAGGCAGATTGATGATGAGAAGGCGGGGAGGTAATGGGGTGAGGAGGATACTATTAGAAAGTGTATATAGAATAAAAGGAAGTATTTGGCATTGAGAGCATACGCCACCTTAGAAGCATGAGCGGCTTTACTCTTCTCAACGAATGTGAGGAACCTGCTGATGATGTTTCGACATGAAAGAGTCATATCTTGACTTGCCCTACAGACTTCAGGCGTCTGCTCTACTACCGAGCATCTATATGATCCAGACATCAGCAGCCCTTCTTTCAAGTCCATCCTTCTCAAGCCCAGAGCACCTCCACCTTCTTGCAAAACCTCTCTCCACCCTTCCCATCTCAACGCACATCTCACCCTCGCATTTACGATAGCGATGAACACAACCCACACTCACCGATACAACAACCCCTCCACCTCCTCCGCAATCGCCAAACAACTCGTCAACCCCGGACTCTCCATAGCCAATAAATTCACAAACCCGCTATACCCCTCCTCCCTCACAATATAAAAGTCTTGAAAATCCTTCCCACTAGTCGCACTCAACTTGCCCAGCTTCGGCCGTATACCCACGTAATCCGGCTGAATCGCTTCCCTATCCACGCCAGGCAGGTAGGTTGCGATATCGTCAATCGCGGCGGCGAGATTCTTGGTGTTGGGCGTGTAGTCCGTGGGTGAATCTGTCCACTCGACGTCTGGTCCGAAACGTATACGCCCAGATAAGTCGAGAGTGAGATGTGTGCCCAGGCCGCCGTGGCCAGGTACGGGTGCAGGGTATATCAGCGTATTGGGCTTGGGATGACTAACGGCGTACGAAAAGTAAGATCCTTTGGCGTAGTATGCTTTTCTGTGTCGCTCGGGGCATAAGATCATGTTATTTATACTGACAGCGTACAGGCCTGCAGAGTTGATAAGCGTGTCTGCGGTGATGGTGCTGGTTTCGCCATCGGGCGACGTGGTGGTTATTTCCCAGCCTGATTTTCCTTGGTCGATGGGGTGGATGGATGTCACGGGGCTGTGGAAGGCGCAGATTCCGCCGAGGGATTCGAAGTCGCCTTCGAGGTATTGCATCAGGCTGTGGGAGTCGACGATGCCGGTACTCGGGCTCTCGAGGACGCCTGCTTCGGCGCGGACGTCGGGTTCTCTGCGCTTGGCTTCGTCTTTAGAGATGAAGTGAGTTGGGACGCCGATCGTTGTAGCGAAGTCATGCACCTTTTGCAATGCTTTCATCTGAATCTCGTCCTGGGCTACGATCCATTTTCCGGTGTTTCGGTGTGGTATTGAATGTTGCTTGCAAAGGTCGTACATCATTTCCTTGCCGCGCAGACATAGCTTTGTCTTGAGAGAGTCGGTGCCGTAGTAGAGACCGGCGTGTATGACTTCGCTGTTTCGTGAACTTGTTTCTGTGCCCACTGAGCTGTGCTTTTCTATCAAGACCGTTGAGGCGCCATCTCTTGCTTGGAGCTTCCGTGCTATTGCCAGGCCCACCACACCGCCGCCTACCACGGCATGTGTGAAGTCTGCTTCTCTTCTTATGGTTGTTGAGAATGACTTTGTGTGTATTGTGCTTCTAATGGAGCGCGAGATGGCTCGTGATGTGAACATGATGGAAGATGTGGACGATGTAGAACACATAGACCGCCAGCGCTCTGGAAAACACACAAAGAACTGACTGCAACGCTTTGAAGATTGGGAAGATCTTCAATTCAATATGACTCTTCTTGAACGCTGCTCTTATCAGCATCTGTATCCGTTGCTTTTCCGATGACGTTGCCTAAGCTCTTCGAGACGCTAACCATAACAAACCATAGTCGCGCTCGCTCTCAGCATCGTGACGCCAGACATTATCATTCCCGAATACAGTATACTTCATAATCTGTAGTGTTGCTTACTCTCGACTTGGAGACTTTATTGCTCTGTCTTTGCAGCGTCGTGTTTCATTCCTATTGCACAATCACTCGGAAACGTCATCGGCACAACAACGACCGACATCGCTCCTTCCCAAACAATCGATGTTCACTCATACTTCACAACGAGCAACTCGGCAAACCAGACTCCACAACCACATATCACGCTTTCGTCTCACACACCACCGACTCGCATCAACCCTAATAGAGCGCGTGAACAAAGTCACAATGTCCTCCCCCATCACCCCCAAAATCACATCCCTCGTAGATCTCCCCTCCAGCGAAGCAAAATGGGTCAAGCTGCAAAAAGCCACCTACATCGACGCCTCTGGCAAAGAGCGCGTCTGGGAGATCGCCAGCCGCAAGACCACTGGAAAGTCCGGCGTCGACGCAGTCGCAATGGGAAACATCATCTACCACCCGTCCAAACCACCCTCCACAGTTTTGGTAATCCAGTTCCGGCCCCCGGTCAACGCTTTCACAATCGAGTGGCCCGCGGGTCTAATCGACGCGCATGAATCCGCCGAGGAAGCCGCGGTGCGCGAGTTATACGAAGAAACAGGGTACCGCGGGACCGTGATTTCGACCTCACCTGCGGTATCTGCGGATCCGGGAATGACGAGCGCGAACATGAAGTTGTGCATGGTGGAAGTGCATTTGAACGAGGGCGAGCCGGAGCCGGAGCAGCATCTTGAGGACGGTGAGGAGATTCAGCGGGTGAATGTGCCGTTGAGCGAGTTGTATGAGCGGTTGGAGGAGTTTGCAAAGGAGGGGTATGTGGTTGCGGCGAAGTTGTATCATTGGGCGGCCGGGGTGAGGTATGCGATTGATCATCCTGAACTTTTCAAGAAAGCGTAGATGGTGAGACGGAAGGCTGGGGTGTGGCGGTGTTGAGTAAGGAGTGGGTCGGAGGGGTGCTCGGATGACTGGTACTGGGACGACATGATTGTCACACCTTAGATTTGTGATGGGTTGAGAGACCAGTCGAGCAAGTAGAAAGCATGTATGTTCACGGTTTGTGACTCAGGTTTGGACCGCGGGCAAAAGCACGAACGTTCTCGAGAGAGTAAAGGGTCACAAGCACTAGAGTCATTGCACGATGATGTGTGATACATTTTGCAATTCATTCGCAAACTACTAACATTAAGCACTTGCAGCACACTAATTTATACCCTTCCCCATGGCCCTTTTCCAATTTCACCTATATACCCTCCATGCATAGCAATAAGTGAGCGGAATCCAATCATGCGTCGTGATTGACCAAATATGCCCTCCCCAAACGTAATGTGATGTATATACACTAAGGAAAAGTATGCGTGGACGGCCGCCACGGCTGAAGTAACGCCAGTTGAACGATGCGTGAAGAGCGAAGGTAAGAAATATGGTGCTAATGCATTGCGCCGTCACGATGGACTTTTTGGTGTTTGAAATGGTGTGTAAATTGAAGTGAACCCTAAATCAGAAAGGAGAAGCGAAGTGCGAGTCTAGTTGCGGCTCGAAGGAGGAGCCTTGCTGAGCCGCTTTCGCTTCTTCGAGTCGGTCGACTCGCTTCGTGAGTGGGTCGATGAAGCTGGCATCTGGGGCTGGCCCAGCGGTGCAGGTGATACGTCGCGCATCATGCTACTGTTTTGCTGTGGTGCCTGGAGCTCCATTTCTACACCTTCACCTGGTGCGGTTCGGACGTAGCTTTGACGCGCAAGAGGGCTTCGTCCACTGCGATTTTGTGCGTCGCGGTTGGTGGAGTTGTATGCTGATTTTGGTGCCTCTAGACCACTGTTGGAATACTCGCTCGCAAGAGGCGAGTGTGTAGACCGGTCATTGCGACCGCGGCCTTCATCGCTGTTGAGACGCGGCGGCGCAGGTCGTTGAGGGCCCTTGGACTGGTAGATGGAATCGTCGGAGAGCGAATTGACAGATTCAGCATACGGTGACTTGCCGGAAGGTTGGCCAACCTCGTATGGTCCTCCTTGTCGCGCCTCCTCGAAGAAGGCACCACCGGCGGGCTTCTGCGTTTGTTGAGTCTTGTGGTAGATGCGAGCATCCTCGGGATCCATGAAGGACTCGACGCGACGAGGCATATAGATAGAGTTGACGACAGAAGTCCCAGATGTGAACGAGTCCATGGAAGAACGAGGGTGGAGAGGGACGTTGGGGACATTGGGATTGCGCGGCAGGGTGTTGGGCAGAGTGAGACCAGAGTCGTTGCCTTGTTGGTACCATCCGTTTGGTAACCTCTCGGCGGCGGCAAAGCGACCCTCGACGGCGTCTGATGGCTGGAGAGGAATGGGGGCAGGGTGGTGCTTGTGTGCCTGAGCAGACTCCTTGAAGGTTTCTGGGACAACGTTAAGGTCGTCGCCAGTAGCTTCGGCCTGCTCGATAGCCTGTTGAGGAGTTGTCTTTGTGTCGGCGGCGCCAGCATCAGCACGAGGTCCACCCCAAGTACGCTGACCAGCTGTGAAAATACCGTAGACCATGTAGACCCAGTTGAAGAAGGGGTTGACGATGAACATGAGAGGGTACAACATGATCTTGTAGCGGCCGAGCTTGGCACCAAAGTACAACATGAGAAGCCAATTAAGCCCAAGCGAGATGGCGATGAAACCGACAGGGAGGTTGGCGACCTTCTGGGAAGTAGTGATCAAGGAGATGACCAGAATAAAGAAGAGCAGAGCGGTGGTGCGGATAGTGTTCTGCATGAAGCGGACGACCAGCAGAATGGGGTAGCGCCTCCAGAGACGGATATCTGTCAACATGCAGACTTCGTTGGTGATAAAACCCAAGAACCAGCGGCGACGTTGCTTGAGAAGAGATTGGTACGTTTGCACGGCCTCGGTTTTGCAGAAAGCTCCAGTGTTCATCTGGATCTGGTATCGCTCCTTTGCGCCAATCATGAACAAGTGAGTGAGCCAGCGGTCCTCGCCCAAATGGCACTTTCCGTAGTCAAAGAGGTCGTCGCATTGCTCGGCTTTGTCGGCAAAGTAGTACTTGGCCATTTTGCGGAATGCGGAGAATCGAAGCATAGTAAGCGCACCGGGCAAGCAGGTGACGGCACCGCAGCCAGATTCGACTGAACGCTCGAAAAGCTGTCCGTGAACGTACTCCATGTCCTGAAGCAGAGTGATGAGGGAGTTCTTCTCGGTCGTAGACGTGATGACACCAGTCTGAGCCAACATGTTCTTCTTGCTGCCAGGCTTGAGTTCCATTTCGTACATGAAGTTCTGGATGCAGGTCTTGTCGAGAATGCAGTCCGAGTCGATGAAGAGCACGAAGAGGTTGTCGTTGCGCTTGATGTACTCGGTGTAGATTTTGTCAATGAGCTTGAAAGTCCTCTTCTGGCAGTGGCGTTTACCACCGTGGGGAAAGCGGGAGACAGTGATACGGCAGCTGCGATAGATGACGTCAATCGACTTGGGGTACGAGTCGAGGGTGAGTGGCACGCCGAGCTTCTCGATGGTGTTCAAGTACAATTCGTCCTCCTGGTCTCCGTCGAAAGACAGGAAGATGTGGAGGCAGGATGGAGGATACTCGCAGTCGACGAGCGAGTCGCAAGTTCGGAGAAGAATCTCAGGAATCTCCTTGTAGCAAGGCATGACAATGACGACCTTGGGAGCGGACGCCTCGTCGAGAACAGACTTGATCCTCCTGGTGCGACCAACGGAGTGCGTGACGAGCTGGTAAACGCAGAACAACCAGGGGATGGTCAGAAGACCAGCGAAGGACCAGAAAGCGAACCATTGCAGGAAGTCGACCATTTCCTGAGGGAAGTACTTGGTCACCTGCGATGGGAGCGGCAGTGTGACGACCATGATTGGCAAGAAAATGGCACTAGATTTGTTAGATGGATCATGCAAGGGTGGGCGTGAAGCTTACCGAAGCAAAAAGAACAGAATACCGAAGAAGATGGACAAAATACGGACACTGATTGTCTCGGCCTTCTGGAAAACCTTGACAATGCAGTACATGAACGCTGCAACCCACAGGAACCATTCGAGAAGTGCAGCAAGCATGAGCGTGCCGATGATGGAAACATAGACAATCTGCTCTGGTTAGATTGTAGTTGCAAGGTTCAAAGTGCTTCACTTACGTCCTTGACCGGCCAAGGATCAGTAATATCCGGTATGCTGGCGTCGGCACGGGCAAAAATGCCCGCCATCTCGTTCCACGCCATGCTGGATTATTAGGTAAAGGCAGTCGTCCGTGTCGTTAAGCGGGGTAGCGAGCGAAGGAGGGTGGTCTGAAGCGACTGCGTGCCCTACAGTGTCTGTTGTGGTGGTGCAGAGACAGGCGAGAGCGACGAGCGGAGTAGTCGAAACGTAGTCGGCGGCCTTTGCCAGCTATAAGCAAGGCGCGGTAATGGAGGAGGCGCGGCAGGTATGAGGCAATGGGATTCCCAAGGTGCTGTCCCAGGGCGGTGGAGCGCTGTACGGGTGACACAGCGCACGCTTGCAGGCTGTCTGGTGGCACAGCGCTAGAGAATCGTCGTTGATACCGAGCGAGAGGCAAATGCTTTCCTAAATGGGCGCTCAAGCTGAAATGGGGACAATTGGCGGCGTCGTGGACGAGAACGGTGATGTTGGCTTCGCTATTGAGTGCTGAGTGGTGGTGGCAGGCAGGGCGTGTAAACGAGTGTATAGGTAAGAAACGAAAGGAAGTGCTGTTCCAACTCAAGTCATTAGATACCGGATGCTTCGCTGCCAACGCAAGGGCAGTTGGTGAGGAGTACGGGAGAGGTCTGGAGGGGAGGGAAGATTTTTTGTTTGTAGGCGTGAGGGCTCTGAAGGGGAGACGGGCCGTGCTGGGCATGCTCTACTTAATCTGGCGTTCGCGGGTCTCGGCGACATGCAAAACTGCACGCCAGCCCAGATCGTCACAGGGGCACTCCAACCAGTTTAGGGAGGCATACCGCGGCGCATCCGCGGCGCAAGAGTCCAGCAGGGACCGGCCATGTTTGAGTGGTGCGCGGACAGTCTAGCGCGCAGCCTCGGTGGTTATTTTGGGTGCCTCCATGCGCCGGCTGCCGTTGGGTGTCTGAAGACTGCACGCTCCGTGTTTGTTGTGTTTCGAAATGCTCCTGACGACTCGCGGCCAGACGTGTCTTGGGCGAGGCACGTATGGACGGCAGAGACCTCATTGAAAGCCTCTGACGCTGCCTGGCATGCAGAGAGCGCGCAAGAACAAGTCTCGCTGTGCATTGCCGATGCTCCAGAGGATGCTATTCTTGATTCTTGCTGCAGGCAGACGTGCGCATGGCATCATGGTGCAAAGAAATTCGCCTTCTGTGCCGCTGTTTCCACCAGTCTTAACGCCAAGACGTCGCTGGCCTCGCATACAATATTCAACCCCTGAAGTCGCTTGAGACGGGCACGAATCGCTGACATGAGCTTCTCTGCGCCAACGGGACGCCACACGCGCATCTGGGCCTCATGGCAATGGTCTGCTCAGGCGGGGCAGAGTGTTGTCCTTTCAACTAGACATTATCCTTCTTCGACGATGAAAAGTGTGAAGAAGCTTCGTCTCCCTTTTTCGTCGTCGTCTCTTCCCCCGCCGGCGTCCCGCGGCTGGGCTGAGCGGCGCTAGAAAAGCTCAACGAACACGAGCTTGCTGTGGAGACGCTAAACAATGACCCGCAAGGCGACGACGGCGGCCCAGCATCAGACAGACTTGACAGAAGCCAGGCACTTGGACCTGTTCAACGTGCAAGGAGCGTCGATGTTCCACTGCCTGCGAGCCGCACCTTATTATGTCACTTTTGCACCCGAAATCCTGTGGTGCCACCACGACAACACTTCCAGAAGCTCCTAGGATAGATTTCGCTTGCTGTGCTGAGGCTGAGCTGGCGGCTGCTAATCGATAATGTCGGGAGTCCGTGAGCTCGGAAACTGAGCAGTCCATTTCTTGCCCGGGTAGGGCTACACTGATCGGCGGAACGAAATGAGATGCGCTCGTCTGGCTGGAAGCGACCATCAGCAACACGGATCCATCTCCGCACATGTCTGCAAGGCTGAACACGGGGTGAAAGTCATCCTCGTACTGGCTGACTACGCGTCACTGTCACTCTGGGTCTTCAACTATTGCAATTCCAGATGTAAATCCTCTCACTAGTCCGAAAAGTCTTTGGCCTCTGGTCCATGAGTCGGCACATCTGTCGCTGGCGCTTACCTAAATGCGTTGAGGAGAACCGCGCAACAGCCAAGCTTCTCACTGCCCCTGAGCTACCTTTTGCCCGGTGGTAGTAATGGAACTTTGTATGCCGGCCAGACCTGACCTCATTTCCACCATTAGTGTGGAAGCGAAGAATCCCAAATACCAGCGTTCCAGGGGCGACATCTCGACCAGGAAAATGCAACATCTTTCCCCTGTTCGATCGCCCGGTATGTCCATCTCAGCAAGCTCAGCACGCTGTGGCTGGCATGAGATTATTGGCAGATTTTGCGTGCTTTGCATCGTGAGCAGGTTTGTGCTGGGATGCCTTGGAAACAGTCGAAGAGCATCCTGATCGTGGCTCACCAATACACTTTTGATCACGCAATATGCGTCGTGAACACCACCAACCAGCGACGTCAGTCAAGGCAGTATTTAGCAAAGTCGCTCGATCGATGTCAGACCGACGAGAGCTTGGTGGCCAGGTCTTTGTTTGCTGTGACCGTGATGGAATCACATATCGTACCTTTTCAGAACGCTCATTCGATCACGGCTTTCCAATAGTCCACAACGAAGCGCGTGCAACCGAAGAGGTCTCTTGACAGTTCCACTCACCTTGCCTACACTGATCAAGCTTTTCCACCACTTCGGTAGCCAGCGCCATCACAGATCGTGCACAACATCCCGAGCATGTGGAGGTGGGAGCATGACTCCATCACATTGACCTAATACCTTCAAGAGCACTCGTAAAGGTTTTCGATTGGCTCTGATCACCTTCACTTAGCCGCTCAGTTGTATGTAGTACTTGTAAGATATCCAGACTAAGGCAGGTATACTACAGTATGTGCATATACATATTGGAACCTTGGTGAAGAGACTAGGAAGGACCTGACAACGATGTGTCTACGGATGCCAACTCGACGACAGAATATTCAACGTGTGTCAGTGCGTCAAGAGCGAACGGTCAAGACTGCTCTCAGGTAGTTTACGTGAGCACTCATGATAGTTTGAATCCGCACAAATCCCCATCGCGGCGCATGGAGGCACCAGACCTTGCAATGTTTCGTGTCCGGTCAGATAGAGGTTCCCTCCCCAAACAGCACTCGCGCGGCACCCTGTATAACCTCAGAGACTTTTATCTACAGCAACTACGGTTAGTGAAATCTTCTGAAGATACTCAGGCTTTTGTAAGATAGCAGAACCGTGAGTGATTGTAGTTTGCTATGGTTGAGCTGAGCAGACACGAATTGCTACAGCACCTGGTGGTGGTGTGTTTAAGAGCTTGGACTTCCTAAAGCGGCAGTTGCGACCTGCAATTACATAGTGGACTCGGTCGAAGTAGAAGTTGATCTTGTGAGAAGTGATCCCAACAACCAAAGCAGTGGGAGGGGTACCGTCAAGTAAGTGGTGAAGCCATAGGTGAGTACCGTGGATCCAGGGTCGCTACTTAGTCAGGCGGGGAGCGACAATCGCGGAATATGACGCGCCGATAAGTGATCCTCTTTCGTACCTGCAGCACTTCACAGACCTTCCGCAACAAAACGCACGCGTCAACTCTCCCTTGCTCACACCCCACTGCGCAAACAATCTGGCTCTTCCACGAGCTTGTCTCGTCCGCGCTTGATCAAATGCACGCAGACGCCGCGCCTGACATATTTCCGAATTTCTATTTGCGCGTATCATAACCGATTCGTGCTATCATCCGTCGCCCCTCCACAGCTGCGGGACCGTCTCCCACACGATGGAGAGGCCTAGGAAGCGTGCGAGCAGCCTGTACAGATTATGGAAGCGACAGACTAACAAGTCCTAGGCGAGCTTCGTGAGCTCAATCTGAGAGCTTGGGATGGCGAGCAGGGTACGATGCTTGAGCGCCCCACCACGACCCGTCACTAACATGTCGCGCAGACGTCTTTCCCGTACAAGGCTCCCTCGATTCGTCCATGAAAAAAAATACTGCCTTCATTAAGCGCCTGCGAACCGCAATCAACGCCTCCTCCCAGGCACAATTCGTCCAGGAAATCCGAACCTTGTCCCTCCACAAGTACCTCTCCGAGATCATCTCTGCGTGCTACGAGGGCTTGTGCAAGCTCAAAACTCCTGGCGAAATCGCGGCCGGCGTCGAAATCATCAGTGCTCTGCATCAGCGCTTCGGTCCTACCGAGTTCACTGGATATATTGGCTGGTATGTCGGACGAGGATTGGCAACACCGGACAAGTCTCACCTGAAGACGTTGGCACAAGAGGTGCGCGAACGTGAGGAGAAGGACCGCTTGGCTCGCCAGCGTGTATTGCTACGCGTGGCTACAGAGCTCTGGCTCGTTGGAGTCCTGCGCAGTCTGGATGATGTTGCGAGACCTGAAGAGGCGGCCAAGAGCAAGGACAGCGGCAAACTCGTTGAACCTGCCAAAACTCGTACTCGAGCTGAAAATGCCGATGCTGAGCCGTTCCCTTTGGAGGTCCTCAAGGATATGCTTGGGCACGATCGCGAGCACGTTAACCTTCCTTTGGTGGTGATTTTCGTGAAGGCTTTCGCGTGGGATATATTAGGGTCGAAGCCGTCGTCATCGGAAGGCCGCAAGACTGTCAACGAAGACGGCACCACTACCACAGGCAAGGGCGAGGACACATCTGCATCTGAGAACGAAGAGCTGCCCGGCAAAGACCTGCCGATAATCTCAGTCGAGCTGCAGCAGCGTTTCAAGAATGTCTTGTTGCGCTACTTTGAGGACGTCAAAGCCCACTTGCTGCGCGATCAGAAACACATTCTGAGCCAAGGTCGCAAGAATGCCGAGGCCTACGTCAAGTCTGGAGAGGTCTTCGAGGACCGCCAGTCCAACTACGAGAAGCAGATGAAGTCCCAGGAACGTCTGATTGGCAATGCACAGGTCTTAGCTGATGCTCTGGGTGTGGAGATGCCCGACCTCAGGGAGAAGGATAGCGCTGCAAACACAGGAGACGGCCTCATTGGGTTGGTCAAGACGGGAGAATACCTGCGGGGTCAGAGCGATGGTCCAGGCATCTGGGAAGACGAGGAGGAGCGCCGTTTTTACGAGAGCTTGATCGACCTCAAAGATCGCGTTCCAGGCATCCTGCTCGAAGACGCGAAAAAGAAGAAAACTGACCTCGACGAGCAAGTGGGCAAGAAGGTTGAAGCAAAGACTGAGACCACGGAGAAAGATGCTGAAGCTGAAGCGAAAGCGACCGACGCTGACGATCAGTCTACTGCCATTGCGAACAAGTCAGTGGGCGCTCAGGTCGATGCTGTTCTTGCGCGCTTGCCTGAGCTCAACACGAAAGACATGGTCGACCAGACTGCCATGGACTTCTGCTTCCTCAACTCAAAGGCATCGCGCAATCGTCTCATCAAGGCAGTCCAGGATATTCCGAAAGGTCGTTCCGACTTGCTGCCCATCTACGCCAGGCTCATCGCAACACTTGGCAAGTATATGCCTGATGTGTCTCAGGGCGTCGTCTCATACTTGGACGATGAGTTCAGAAGCCTGCAACGCCGTAAATCAAAGGACTTTCTCGGACAGGTACGGACGCAGAATGTCCGCTACCTTGCTGAATTGACCAAATTCGGTACGGTGCCGGAGCACGTCATCTTCCACTGCCTCAAAGTCAGCCTGGACGACTTTTCGAGGATGAATATTGAAATTATCTGCAACCTTCTCGAGAACTGTGGACGTTATCTACTCCGTAATCCCGAGACCTCGCCTCGTATGGCGTCATTTCTGGAGACTCTGCAGCGGAAGAAGAGTGCTCAGGTGCTTGGCCAGCAGGAGCGCATGCTCATCGAGAACGCAGTGTACTATGTCAACCCACCAGAGCGTGCAGCGATTGAGCAAAAGGAGCGGACGCCAGTTGAGCTTTTCCTTCGTAAGATCATGTACCAGGACCTTACCCGCCGCACACTCGACAAGACTGTCAAGCAGATTCGCAAGATGCATTGGGAAGAAGATGAAGTGGTCAATCTTCTACACAAGGTCTTCGCTAAACCTGGCAAGATCAAGTACAGCAATATTCACTTGCTTGCTGTGACCCTTGGTACGATTCATCGATATCATCAAGACTTCGCCATTTCAGTCATCGACGACCTTCTCGAGTCGATCACGTTCGGTTTGGAATTGAACGACTTCAAGTTCAATCAGCGACGGATCGCCGAGGTCAAATACCTTGGCGAACTGTACATCTACCGCTTAGTCGACTCGCCCCTCGTCTTCGACACTCTGTACAAGCTTCTCAACTACGGTTGGGAAGGTGGCTATGCTCGACCTGGTCTGTACAACCCTCTAGATCAACCAGACGACTACTTCCGTATTCGCTTGGTCTGCAATCTCCTTGAAAGTTGCGGCATGTACTACGACAAGGGTGCAGCGAAGAAGAAGCTTGATTTCTTCTTGACTTATTTCCAGTATTACGTCTGCACCAAGGAGGCCCTCCCGATGGATGTCGAGTTCATTGTTCAGGACGCGTACAATCTCACTCGACCTCAGTGGAAGCTGATCACAAATCTGGAAGAGGCTTCTCAGACATTTGGTGAAGCTGTCAAGCAGAATTACCAGACAGCTGCCACAGACAAGCCGATAGAGGTCGAAGAGGAAGATGCGTCCGCGTCAGATGATGACCTGGATGGTCCCGAGGATGAGGATGTAGTGATGCCTGACGGCGATGGAGACAAGTCGTCAAGCGAATCAGAAGAGGTTTACACTTCCCCTAGCCATTTTGGCATGCTTTCGCTAATTAATCTGCCGCAGGATACTGACGATGACGAGCCAGCGAAGCAGCACTTGTCTGATGAAGAGGACGAGCAGATCATTGTGACACGACCAGAGGACGAGCGTGACCCTGAAGCCGACGCTGAGTTCGATCGCGAACTTGCAAAACTCATGTCGGAGAGTGCCGAGTCTCGCAAGTTCGAGCGCAAGCCCGTGTTTGATGTGCCGCTACCCATGCGCCGCGCCCGGGAGGTGACTGCCAACGCTGAGGACAGCGGTAATGAGGCACCTGCACCGATCATACCCTCGAATACTGTGAAATTCTCGCTGTTGAGCAAGCGTGGCAATCGGACACAGACCCGGTCTATCGACCTGCCCTCAGATTCCACATTCGCTGTTGCAATGCGAAACAAGCAGCAGGCCGACAAAGAGGAACAGCAGCGTATCAAGAGCCTCGTCTTGAACTACAACGAAGCTCGCGACGACGGAGACGACACTGGTGATTCACCATTTCATTACACCCTCTTCCCTAACAACAATAAAAAACGTGCTGAGACATCTAAAGGTCTGGACAAGACTCCGAATCCTTACGCCCAGCCACGCCTCGACAAGGCTGGCCACAATCGTAGCAACCAGCGAGCACGGAAGCTGCAGTTGTCTGATGTCAATTGGTCATGTACGACTCCCGATTCTCGTTTCCCTTCTCAGCCCCGTCGTTCTGGGTCTCGTGCAGCATCCATGTCCAAGATGGCGCCCGCTGCGCACGCAGCGGTGACTCCAACACTTGACGACAAGCATACACGTAGACCCAAACGTCTTGACAGCTTGTTCAGCGAAACTTAATCATCGGCGCTATCTTCGAGCGCTTTGATCATGACACGGCTAACGACGAGGCCCTCCCTGGGCGACTGATACTATAGGAAGTGAACATCGATTGCATGACGCTACATCAGCATCTACAACATTCCCAGCTGGCTTTGGCTTAGGCGATCGAACGTCACGAGGGCTCCATCACGATACGGTAAGTATCAGCCCGAGACTTGGATCGACTGCGCACCTGCGAGCACGTCTTACGAGCTCTTCACTCCTGCGTTGAGCGAATTATGGCCATAGAAATGCAGTGAGTATCCCGTAGACGACGAAGGACCCGGAAGGGCATGACAGGGGGGAAGGGAGGAGTGAGGAAGATGTGGTCGATAGCCTGCCCAAATGTGCTGCCGACATTTCGCGAGGCACCGAAGGGGAGCAGAATGAGATGAGAGCAAGGCATGCGACGTATGGACACAGCCTTCCACCATTGTATTGTCTGCATTTTCGGTCCCATAAAACACTGTCTTTGCTGATGCATATGTCCTTCCCTTCGCGTGCTCTACCAGTTTCTGCAATATTCGACTTGAAAATTATCTGAATCATTATGACTTATTTCGCAGATAGTGTCGCACACAAAATAGCGATGATGCGCCACGATCCTCGATCGATCGAATAGAGCTGCACTAATTAGCTCGGGTTCCTGCATGTGCTGAGCACGGTCGTGACGTCAGTACGTTCCCTGTCGAACAAAAACGATCGCGACGCGATTTTCCAGGAACCTCATCAACAAGAAGCCAGAGGGCTCAAGTCCGTTTGTTTTGTTTTTTTCACCGTCGTCTTGACGATGTTAGCCACATTACTGTTTGTCGCGCCAGCTCTCGCACTCCCTTCGTATCATACACAATCTCAACAGACGCCAATTCATGCGCAGGATCACTCGCAGGGCTACCAGTTTGATCCGTTACTGCATCTGCCTGGCACAAGTCCGTACTTTGATGCTGTAGGGTTTGGGCTTGAACATAAGGCGCCTGTGGGCTGCAATGTCACAGCGGCGAGCTACATCATCCGACATGGAGCTATCTAGTACGTAACTCCATCTTCCGAAATGCACGTAAACACATTCTTATTTTCTACAGCGCCAATGATGATGAGTATGAGGAGTATATAAAGCCATTTCTCTTCAAGCTAGAGGTCAACCGCCAAGGATGGAGCGGGCCGTTATCCTTCATGCAAAAGTGGCAGTCACCGATCCTGGAAGACAAGCTTGAAGAGCTGACACCAAGTGGCGCGAGAGACGCAGAGAAGGTTGGAAAGCATTTGCTAGAACGATACCCAGATCTGGCTCCGAACACGTTCAGAATCCTGGCAGATAAGAAGTCGCGTACGTTTGATACGGCCACAAACTTCACGAAGGCCTTTCCACAGCATGAGGACATTGATGTTGTGCGTATCACTGAGAACAAGGACGGGAGTATGGAGTCATTGATTCCTCATAAGTCATGCGACAACTTCTCTAAGAGCCCTGGAACGAAGCAGCAACACGCCTTCATCGAGATCTACGGCTCGAGCGTATCAAAGCGACTCGCCCATTGGACACCATTCAAGCTCACGCCCAAGGACGTTGTCGGTCTACAATCAATATGTGGCTACGAATCCGCCATCCTTGGGCAGCGCTCCGAGATCTGCGGCGTCTTTACGGATAGCGAGTGGATGGCCTACGAGTACCACTGGGACCTCAAGTACGCATATATGGTCGGACCTTTGAATCCGCTGTCGCCCTACCTTGGCTTCCCTTGGCTACAGACCCAAGCCGAGCTCTTTGCACACATCGATGAGCATGACACGCCCGGTGGCGGCTGGCCCGACAATCAGCGTTTCTTCCTGTCCTTCACGCATCGCGAGGTCCCACCTTTTGTTGCTACGGCTCTGGGCTTGTTCAATTCGTCGTCGGATGCGGAGGAGCAGTTTCCTACCGACCACATCAATTGTAAGTAACCCATACATACGGGGGTTTTAAGCATGTCAATTAATATCTTCTCAGGGACACGCGCGTGGAAGATGGCCGATCTCATCCCCTTCCTCGGCCACGTAGGCATGGAGAAGATGACGTGCGACCGCAGCGGTATAGTCAATAAGCATGGCGACGACAACGGGCCAAGAGAATTCGTACGCTTCATTGCGAACACAGCACCGAGACCCATCCCGGATTGCCAGAGTGGCCCTGGTGCGAGTTGTCCATTTGAGGAGTTTAGAGATAAGATTGGAAGAGGTGCGAAGAAGCATAAGGATTTTCACAAGGTGTGTGATAAGAAGAACAAGAAGGATTGATGGTGATAGCATAGCGATCGGGAGTTTGTGGGTTGTATATCATAGCACTCTTCATAACACACAGTCATACGTTCTGTCTAACTGACTATCGCATTACTATCCATCGCACACGCTGGAACATGATTGTAAGCGCAACAAGGTACCATTTCGACGCTGTCTAGACCATCTGTGCATTGTCTTACATGGCAAACCACCTGCACGCCATTCGGCTATGTCTCAACAGCCCTTACCAGCCATCTCGCACACTCACTGAATCTCCCCAACCCCACACCAAACCAAGCCACCAATGTGTCTCATCAAAGCCGGCCGCATGCTGTACCGCAAGCATAAACCCAACCCTCCACCACCGCACCCATGCCACGTAGCCTGGCACGCCCACTATGCCTACGCGTCCTCCCAAACAAGGGCGCTCCTCGCCTCAGCCACCAGAGAGATCATCGCAGCGAGGTTTCGCATTCAATCCCAGGCACACAACGCCAATCCAGATCACAAACTAGGCCCAAGATCGGTGACTTTTCAACAAGAGCAATTACGCATATACGAATCGCGTCTAGACAATGTTCAGAAATCGTGTCCGGGTTGGAGGTATGAGTTGGATTGGATTGTGCGAGTTGGATGGCGTCCTGGGGATTTTGTCATCAGGTCGTCATCGTGGAATGCGTTTGTGGGGAAGACGCTATTGGAGTGCCAGTTGTGGTTGCAAAGTGCGATTGAGAGATTGATTGAGGATGCAAGAGGTTTGGGCGTGGGGATGGAGGGAGGGATTTGAGGATATTCTTTGAGAGAGTGTGGAAGTTTGGAAGGAGGAAGGGGTGTAAAGGAATGACGTTTAGTGAGAGAGATGCCCACGTTCAGGAACAAGTCCAGAAGAATTGACAAAAGCATGCCACATTGAAGTTCGGACTGTCTCTACATAGAATATGTCCGAATTCTTCAAGTGCTCAAACATTGCGGAATCGCTGCCTCACATCTCTCAGCACACCTTGCACATACATCTGACACACAACGATAGGCATACCCTCCAACACCCCTCCTAGTCTATTGCTTCCTCGTGCAGATGGTGACTCGGCCCTAAGCTCTCAACCTATCAGCCTCCTCACTGATCCTTCGGAGATGATCCTTTGCCAACTCCAGTTCTCCAGCGATATCTTGCACGTCGTTCAATTTAAGCTGGAAGCGGTGGTTGACCACTGGCGGTAGACCATCGCCATGTATCTGCTGCGCTCGGTTCCGATTGACTGCTAGACGCTGGCACGCTGCCTTATAAGCCTCCTTCGCTTCTTTGGAGAGTCGGCGAGATTGAGCTTCGTGAAAGCCGTACTGTGTAGTCCATAAAGGATCGATGCGAGGATTCGGTGGACGATTATTGTACTTGGTCATTTCGTGTGCGGGGGTCTGTCACTGCTTGAGCGGGTAGTGAATCGTGGACTGAAGATTAGAATTGAGCGAGCAAGGAGGTGGGTCTTCTTATAGGGGCGGTAGTCAGCAGGATGGTGTTTTCATTGACACGTCTGGCGAGATGTGACGAGAGCGTATTTGCACATTGCTGGCAGCCCAGTTTTGCTGGCACATTGACGGCTAGTGTGAAATGCTTATAATGATGATGTGATTAGAAAAGTTGAGCGCGTACGCTGTTGGCGCGGTATTTATGAGACAACAAAGGGAAGAAATGGCGAAGACGTAGCTGTGTTGGCAGATGACCTGTGTCTCTCCTCAAAGGAAAGCGCCGCCGAAGTCCTGAACGATGCATGACAACATACCCTTCCTCTCGTGACCATCCTCATCAAGGTACAACGATGGGTCTAGCCTGGTAATGTTAGCCCCAAACACCCATCCAGTCCCCGCATTCCCTCTGCGACACCGCCTCTGCCACTAGTATTGACACCGCACTTCATCATCGGCTGATAACTCTTAACATGCGGTTCAAGCACCTGTGGCCACGTACTGTTCGCTTGAGGTCCCTCACCCGGCTGTATGCTCAAAAATTACTCTCCCCAAAGCGGACCAGCGGACCAATACGTCCAGCCAACCAGCACGCCACTGTTTTCCAAATGCATGAGCGTGTTGTTCAGTGTCTCGAAACATGTCGGATTTGAGCGAGCACCAAAGTCGGACAAAAAAGCTGTATAGTTGTTCTCCTTTAACCACGCAGTGGCCGGAAGGATGTTCGTGGGTGCAGCCAAGGTGCAGTCCTCGTGTGTTCCAGACGTGTCATTGTCGAAGTAGAGATGCATGTCGAATGCGAAGTTGTCGAGTGAATCAGTGATGGCAGTCAAGACATCTGCATTGGGCGTACATTCGAGAGACTTTTTGCTGCATGTTTCGTTGAGCCAGCGTTGCGCGCCTGTGAAGCTGTTTCCTGGCACAAGGATGAGTTGCTGTGCGCCGGCTTTTCGAATAGCGTCGGTCATTGCTTGGTGGTTTTGAAGGACTAGTGCCGTTGGCATGTCGTGAGGCTCGTTCATTATGCCAAAGATCACATTAGGATTAATGATAAACCGGGTCGACAGCTCCTTCCAGAAGTCTGCGAGGTTCTCCGTGGTAGCGACTTTGTTATCGGATGTGTTGCCTATAACGTTTCCAGAGGAAGGCTGCATGGATGGATCATTATAGCGCATGTAGTTGTGTGCGTCCAGAATTACGTAGCCACCTTTCGACGTGATGTAGTGGACTGCTGTTGAGAGCTCAGTAAAGTAAGTCTCGTTCAGAGTCTTGCCTAGGCCAGTCTCAACAGGGCACATTCGCTCCTGAGCGTCATCAGCGCCACATTTCGCAAATCTTGATGTGCTTCTGTACCAAAAGAAACGGCAGACGAATGGTGTTGACACCGGCCGTAAGGAAGAAATCGATTGCGGTTTCGTTGATGAGTTGGTAGTCGACCCCGAAAGCCCCAGGCAAGTTTTGTTGTGCAAACTCGCCGCCAGCTGCGTAATGTTAGCTGTCAGCCAATACTCTCTACTGCTGCCAGGGTATCTCGCGGTACTTGAATTCATACCAGCGTACAGTGTCTCGGCTGCGCTCTCTCCTATTGCGAGTGCAATCGGAGCGCCAGCGCTGATTGCCCTGCATATTAGCATCGCGTGAGATTAGAGAACGATAGTCAATACTGAAGCGAATGAGAAGAAGAGAGAGATGCAAAACAGTCAGGCCGAAATCTAATCCTACCCAAGTTGCGACCACGAGATGTGCGTGGCTGAAGCATAATCTCTTTGGGTTGCGCGCCTGCACTGAACGGCCGTTAGTCAGCTGACGGCACTTCGCATATCGGAAACTTCTGCTTTGACGTGTCCCAGAGTTATACACCGCAGCAGACTCAAAGGAGACTAACTGTTCCTTTTTGGAACCTGTAGTATAACCGGACGACTGCTTATTGGCCCAGACTGTGATAGCATGACATCTCTACCGCGAAGGGGTAACACTGCGATGCTTTGAATTGATACGCGCCTCTCCCGAGGAACCAAGATGTTCTGTCATGGTTCGCATAGCTGGATGATTGCTTCTGAAACGCGGGAATGCCTGAGCCCGATTGAAATGTCTGATGGTCCAGGATGTGTCAACAACAATCAAGTCGAACGTTACTCAAATCTTTGCTCTGGACACAATCGTGTTCGCTGTACGTCTTGAAAGAATGCTGGATTAGTCCAAGGTACCCCTCACGTGTACGTTCCCCTCTGCAATGAATCGTCCATAGACAGAGCGGTGGGTGGCTTGTAACTACCAGGCCTTGGAAGGTATACTCTTTCGCATGCCTTCGCGATATGAAGAATCTGCGCTGGAAAGGCTACTAGAGATATTCAATGATAGTGACGAGCGTGCAGTGTCGTGCAATAAGTACAAGTCGTGGTTGCTTGTCGAGGTCTCGGGAAGGGACGCAGGATGCTAACCCGATACAGTATGCACTGGTCTCACCACTCAGTAAAGACGAGACTTTTGTTATTTAAGATTGACACTCTGGACGAGCTAGGCATGAGTCTCTCTTGTCGCACTCAAAGTCTTGTCTGTACCCAGAAGTTACCCGTTGCCTGGGCAGCCAGGCTACAACGATACTCGTGGAGGTCCCCTGGGATTTCATGCGCTAGAGTTTACAGGCAATCTGTAGTGCGGCGTGGTGCTTGGCTATAGTCTAACCGCAACTCTGCTAGACTCGACCTGCAAAGACCAGATTGAATCGACGAGTGAGCTGATAGAGATTTGAATGGTTAACAAATCGAAATGCCCACTACGACCGAGCCTACTCGGACATTGCACGTCAGCTGCTTTACCCCTACTTTTCTGCCCGCTCGCCTGATCGCACCACATCCATCGTACGTTCCAAGATATCAAACTCAGGCGTTTCCGACTTGCAGGCCAAAGAATTCGGTTGCGTACATTGAAACCAGGTCGCCCGCCGTAGTATCGTACGTTCTTGGTAGGGACTGGAGGACGCAATTATATAGCAAGAGCAGCGGCGTTTTACACTACAATGGCACGAATATCGAATGGTCAGAGCAAGTTGCGGAAGACTTTGCTATGCGCATCCTTCGTGCTGGAGGTGCCGTTGTCGACACCACTCACTATCGGAACGACGAGTTTTACATGAAACGTGCAGCACAATTTGCGCGCTTTAGCCGCATGAAAGAACACATCTTTGGCTGTCCTGATGACGGAGGGTTATGGGTCCTCAATCTCGATGGCCGCGTTCCTCATGAGTACTGGAAGGCCTGTCGAGTAGCATGGGACGGAGACTCGATTTTAGATGCGGATCTGATCGAGGCCATGATACGTGAGACCGAAATGACAGGATCGCCTCCTGTGCCTAACGATGCCTTTGATACATCGACGCTGAACAATGCGGAAACGATGAACTAATATTGTAAAGAATTAGAGATTTACGGAGCAAAGCTTTATGAAGAACCTATGGCGTCCAAGGAAGCGATGGATGCAGGTCTGTTGGAGAAGGATACTCGGAGACCCACTTGGAAAGGGTTCGCGCAATGGGAGGCGGAGCATGAAAGAGAAGCACTGTATCACCGACGTTTTGGGGAGACATCGGCACCAATGCCGCCGAACACGAGCACTCGCGTTTGGTGCGTAGTATTATGACTGCTATGCACCTATTGTGTTTACTTTGTCCAGTCTTGAGCTTGAACTGTAGCTGTAAATGGAGGATGTGGTGACAGAAGGTTCGAGAAATGCATTTGATCAGATCCACAATGTCGTCGAGATCAGGTTCGGAGCTTCGTGGAACAGAGCTGTTTCAAACGCGCCTTAATCGCACAGCCATAAATATCGAAACAAGCAGTGTCCAAAAATGGGGTTGATCCTCATTGCTCAAGCCGGAGGTACCGCACCCTATCACCTAAGGTGGGATGCAGCTACAAGACCTTGCGGACATTCATCAGGGAACTGATTCTCTAATACAGTGGCGAAGGGTTCCTAGCTTCTATACCTTCAATGCGATTGATTGCTAAAAGCTGCTTGTATGCCTTCGCGCAGCACTATGACTGCACCTTGAAAGTGAGTTGGGATGTCCCATCGGAGACGAAAAGATGCGGTAGAGTGTCAATCGTTCACGTGAGGCCTCTTTCTCGAGAATTGGTATCACGACCGCGGGCCTTCGTTTGACCCTGAATCTAGGATGGCGATGAGGAATATGTGCCGACTTGTTGGTAACGTGTAGGACGAAAGCTGGTGGTTCGTAGTGTACCTCTCTGCTGGGCTCATCCCGCCGACTGGCGGCGTTGGTACATGCTGTGAAGCTGTCGTTCTTTGGTAGCGAGTTCTATAAACGTACAATGACAGTGGCTGCGTACGGAGTATACGTCTTGCATACTTGTCTTCGACTCCAATGATTGGCATCACGATACTTTCCTTCTTCGGACATGGTCTATGTAAGATCGTCAGCAGCCATGCAGCAAATGTGGTCTCGCCTCTAGTCCACATCGTGCGGGTCAAACCTTCTGCACCATCGGCACCGAGACCATCTTGCCTTATCGGCCATGGCCATCCTGTTCTCGCCTAAGTGTTTCTGGACCGGTTGAACTCATCCCTCGCACGTGTAGGTGGGACGGTGTGAGCCGTAAAGATCCGCATCCGTCCATGACCGGCGTCGTCAGCAGTCTGGATGGAGACGGGATGGAGGGTAGGGTGGATCTAGCTCGTGGTCGCGCCATCGCGTCTGTCAGGATCAGTCTACCGCCAGCAGCATGCAGCACTTGCGTGGCGAGAAGCGAGATGGAAGAAATGGCTGACGTTGATGGTGTGAAAGACAGGTGGCGAGTTCGTAAGCGGAGCCTCGCCATGTGGCAGTCACATGAGCATTCACGTTGTAAGACAAGAAACCATTGGATCCTCCCGCTCACGGAGATTAGAATACATTTTAGCAGGATGATTCTCTTGTTGCTGACTCGATTTCGCGAGAACTGTTGGTGGCTCAGTCTTACCATCTGATGTTGCCTTGACCTCTATTCATCATGTCTTTCAGCTCGTTGCGCGACAGCCGCGAAATCCGATATACGAGCGCAGTTGAGTATTCCAAGAGACTTCCAAGAGAGACCGTCAATCTTTGAACCAGGTCTAACTGCCGTGAAATCTCACCACTTTCTTTTCATGGTCCTCGTGATCAACATCAGTGGGGTCAGGCTAGCAAGCTCCATCCAAGAAAGCTTCCACTTTCTCAAGCATAGACGGAAGAGCATCCGCACTTGCATTGAGAATGGCTGGGCGCTTATTCGTGGAACGGCCCGGAGCCTTGGAGCGGCGTGAAGGAAGGGTCTACCCAGTGATGATGCACCCGCATACTCCACTACGGACCACATCCGTGGCGCAGTCTTCTGTAATAGCGAGGGTGATTAATGCCCAGGGTTATCCTGGATGTCCACGCGGCGGGTCCACTATCTAGAGGTCTGTACGCAAAGGATGCTATTGGCGAGCAAGACGGCGAGGATTGATCTTGGCATTGGCAAACCCTGACGACACTGCATATGAGGCTACAGCATGGCGTCTTTAGCTGCGAATCGCGTCCGTGCCATGACGGTGAGTGTTTTGCGAAGCTAATAGCGGGTTGAAGACGCCAACGAGAAGGGTAATAGCCAATGTGAAGGCGCATCGTGATCAGAAGTCCAGTTCGAAGTGGAGATGTGGGGCTGTTCGTCGCGGGAAGGAATCAAGAGGCGAGGACAAACCACGACAAGTGTATGCGTACTAGGTCCCAAACTTCTTGTTAGTACTAACCTATATGCACTCCGGTAGTGCTTGAGCCGCACCATGTGAGTTACTTGAAGTCGGAGAGTCGGGAGTGTGGCCCGCAATATATTGTATACGAGATGCGTACCGGGCCTCTGGTCGCTGGAACTTTCTCAGTAGGTGAACCAACAGCCAGACTCTGTACCTGCGATATGCGCGTCTTACTGCTCACAACATGATGCAGTCCTCGGTTCCGGAGTGACGGGTTAGGGACACGACATTCGACCCAGTTCTTACCGTGACTTCGTACATGTAGTTGAAGCTCTCCTCATGCGATAAGCAGCATTTGATCACCCGCGATGATGTGGATGTCGATGCTTTGACGAGAGAACCCCGCCAATTGGCACCCTAAACATAGAACCACCTTTTACCCCTGATCCCGGTAGCCGCAGATCTACGAACCTTACCAGATGCGGCTTTCACTACTGGACCGTGCATGTTACGCAGGAACTGGGGTTTGACAAGCGCCCATGGCGGTGGATATAGTTTGTGGTAGCTGGCCTTGGTACAGATGTGGAGGGGCAAAGCTGGATCCGAGCTGTCAATGCAATGTATGTCCTGGGATGCGACTTTTGTGTCCCTGTCGGCATGTGCTTTGTAGGCGATTTTGCGTAGCACGTAGGATTTTAAGGTCGACAATGCTGCATCGAAGGGTATTTCAGCAGTGCGACACTATGCTCTGCTCTGCAAGTAGTGTTCTTGGAAGTGTCGAAGGGTCTCGTGACCACCGCAGAGCGCCACTCGCAAGTGGAGCGTTAGAACCATAAGCCGCAGAGCGTGCGTGTACAAGCGAATCCTGCAATTCGCTGTAGACTGGCCAATCACCGGGACTTGTTCATGGAGGCTTGCCTCGGCTCAAGCCATTCACCGGGCTACCAGTTGAAGTCGAGAAATCCTGCCCAGGCACACCACGCACCTGCAGCAGCCTCTCGGAAGAAATCGTGAAGCGACAACAATGCTTCATCCTCGGACCAGGTCGTCGCCGCGAGCCGCAGTGCCCAATCCGATGCTGTGTCAACAACCGTCTGATTGCTAGTGGACTGTCAGCAATCTCCTCGAGCCACATCTCCGTGTCCGTTGAGTGGTGAGTGGCTGGTGAAATCCGCAGCGATGAGCGAATAGAATCGTCGATATATTTGGAGATTTCTTATGTGATCGCCGACTCAGGCGCTCAACTGTAGTTTGGTGTATGCAGCCGGAAGCTTGATACTACAGCTTCGGACTGATAATGCATGAGTGTGGGTGAAGAAAAAAAGCCCAAAATTGGAGCATCGGGTCTCTTGTGTGCATGATGGTTAGACGGCTATAGTGACGTGTTCTATAGCTGCATATGGTCTAGCAGACATGATTCGTAGACATCCAGCTCCCTAAGATTATGGGAGTAGCGAAGTCACTCCATACAGTCGGAACCTTGAGAGATCAAAATTTGGCAGACATTTTAGCCGCTCGGACGGCAAGCCTAGGCGACTGAACTGGCTAACGGCGAGCGTCGGACTGGCTCAACTCTCCCACGTACAACTATCGTCCCCTGCAGCCAACTCAAGCACGAAAATCGACGACTTTGCCCCGATCAAATGAGCGTGGCACCATTGACCTTCCTCAGTGAGCTGTGAATGTGAGAAAGCTGCAGTGAATATGTCATCAAGGTGTGGGTACGCGTGTTGGTCGGACTTGGTTACGGACAATCCAAACGATGGCGTGGGTATGATCGACTTTGCATGAAGGTTACCATTGTGACGGAACAGACAACAGAAGGAGATTCTGTGGCGGAAGGATTGCTAAGAACTTGATGGGATTGAAGAACCAAAGTATTGATGCCGTTTGCTGGCACAGCAAGTCGTAACGAGAACGTACTCATCGCTTACCCATGCCCGCCTTCAGCTTGCCTTTCCAAACAACGCGGCTGGACTCATCCAAGAATTATCGCAAGAACACATGACTAGTGTGTTTGAGGCTCAGTGGGGCTCGTCAGTTCGCGCAGGCGGGTCCCGCAACATTTGACCATCACGGAGTCGGTCCATGACAACGCAACGCACGCCACGAACGACCCTACTCTCTCACACGGACACGGGGTCGAGGTGTCGCCGGTGAAGTTTTCGCGGGATCGGCCCAAGTGATGTCACTTGGTCCTTTGGTGGTTGGACAGCCAGCCTAAGATTCGCGCTGTGTATTCTCTTCGTGGGAATTGTGCGCCGTGTGCGCCAGCCCGACAGAGTCAGAGATACGCCATTGAGCCTTGTATGCTTCTCAAACATGCTCGTAGTTTAAGGCGCGCACATGCACACGATGCGACGTTCGCACTGCGCAGAATGGGCAGTGCACTTGCTTGCGCAGTTGGGCATCGACCAGCGCAGTGCAGAGAGAGCACGAACCAGCACAACATAGACCGACCAGTGGATCTGACTTCGGTTCTATGATTCTGTGGGGAGATCTGCGCTCTTATGTCAGGTTTGTCGTTTTGTGGGTTCGGCAATCTACAATAGTCAGCTTCGGGAATACGCAGCGATCCGAACATACTCAGTAACCCAAGCTTGCGCTCCATGAACATGAGAACATCAAAAGATGAAGCTACGTACCAAGCAGATGTATGACATGGGAACAAAGGCTGAGCCGCCCTTCAGTAAGGTGGTTGGCCGGGAATGAAAACGTCCTCCCACACTGGCGCAGCGCCCGAGCTAGATCTCAGATCGTGTATGAAGGGCGCAGAAGTGACAATACTGGCCATAGCCAGCTGAGTTGTTGCCGGTTGACAGATTGCCCAATCCTCATGAAAGGTGCCCGAATGGTTAAAATCTTCGATCGAGCACTCGCTGATGGACAGCGATGGTACTGCACCGACGTGTGGTACTATCTCGTCTGACGTCAATTGAGGAGAGACTGAGACTGATGGATGATGCCATCCCATTTGAGCGATTGATGGGGTGCTCACGTGCTCACGTGCAGACCACAAGTCGATGGGAAGTGATGCGGACATGTCACCGTTGTAGTCTAGTACGGCAGATATCAGTGAATCATCAGTCCATGGCTCAATTGCCATCCACTGATCGGATAAGTTCGCCATGGAAAAAGGTTCATGGTACACGACTGGCTCGGGTGTTTGCGGTGTAAGGCGGCCGGATATTGGATGGCTAGCAGACTCCGTAACGGATGGAAAGGCGGGTGTGTTTCGCTCGGGGCTGCTAGAGTACGCATAGCACTCGTCGAGAATTTGAGGCGTGTATGTAGGTAGTGGTGTGAGCATGGGAAACCCCGAATAGGCAGAACTTTGTTGGCTCATCTTGACCGCGGTGCGGAAGTCGATATGTGAGGCAGCACGCATGATGCGATGTCTGTTTGATGAAGGTATACTCCTGGGAGAGCTATGCCGGCTCAATGTCGAGACATTACTAGTCGAGTGATATCGTTTCGGCGACACGAAGGGTTTCTTGATGTTCGTTCGATAGCTGTTCTCCGAGGTGCGACGGGTGGATCTTGGATCACATTTGATGCCTTTAGTGATGCACCTGGAGCATGACGGAAGCTATTCATGTTAGCGAAACCAAAAATTAGAGATTAACAATACTCACTCCTTTGTCGCACTTGGTCTTTGCTTTGGCACAAGTCACACATGCAATGGCTCTCCTTGAAGCTATTCTCTGATATGGGTTATGGGAAGGCGACCGATTGTAAGATGATGGTGGTGTCGTCTCCGTCTTCGTTATTTGGTCCATTGCAATATGACAAGCAAGTGGAAAGCAACTAATGCGACGGCCCGCACTCGAGGTTGAGAACAAATAGCTAAATAGACGTTCCCGTAAGGCAGGTGACTGGTAAGGTCGTCGTTGAAGATGCGGCTTATCAACAGCACAGGGACTTACGAGAGTTATAGTCCTACACTCCCAAAGTACGTGCGGGCTTGGCCTACCCTAAGAGCTGCCGTAACGGCTGCCCCGTGCGGAGGTCAGTTCTTACACCAAAAGCGAATGATGACCACTGCTCAGTTCCGTATTTGGTGGATAGAACTCCAAGCAAGGTATGTCCGGACTAGTGCCGAGGGGGCGCTGTGAAGAGGTCGTGGTTACAAACCAGGCCCAAGCGTCTAGAATGCGCCCTGATAATTGTCGCCCCCTTGCCAACACGCACTTCGTAGAAGCCATCAGTAGTGCCTGTTTCAGCTACGTGGATGAGGACCAGGGTCTACACCACATGCTGACAGGCACCGAGTGCGCGGAAGGAAGCTTGCGATACTGACAGGCCTCAATCGAGCGATTAAGCCTCGTGAGAGTCCGTGCGTAGCTGCGCTGCGTGAAAGCACCAGGGTCCTCTGATGGGTACGGCCATGTCTACGCATGCACAGTCGGGACATGCTCATAGTCGGCAAGACCTGCATCTGCATCCCTCACACTGTCAAGTAGCTCCTGAGGATACCGGGGGTTGCAGACCCGGGTATTGCATCTCGTGGTGGACAGCGTCTGAGGGTGGGATGGCAGACGAGGAAGGCGGCGGCACAACTCGCGTCCCTGCATGGCAGTAGGCGATCGGGCCCGATGTGCCAGCATGGAGGCATCGCATTTCCTGACTGCAAACTACTGCAAGCCGATGCAGAAGGCGTGCGGACAATGGCCGGTGGCGCAGGGTGGTGGTGAGGTTGTGACAGGTCAGAAGCTGGGATTCTCAGCAGTTGGATCACGATGCGTGATTCGTCGATCTGTCGACTCGCGAAACGCACCGCGCGACATCAGCACACATTATTGACGCGATAGACTTTGCGTAAGACGCAGTGGTATACTGATTCCCCTACGGCAGCTTCGCTCATGCTGGACTGTGAGACTGACCACAATGCTCCGAGCTCGTGTAGGATCGCGACGTCATACCCACTTCTCGCTAAATGCACAGACCCTCTCGGCCATGTAAACTTCTTCCCTTGAAGGACATCGGTGGTGTCGGCCAATAATGACTATGATCAGGTGCCCGAGACCCTATCATTGCAGTGCATCAAGTCTCCCTATCGGGCCTTACTTCGTAGAACTCCCACCGTGTGCACAAAGCCTTGCTATCTGTTTCGAGCACCGGGCACTGGTCACGTTCTATCGCATCGCATGCTCGCACTCAAGATACAAATGTTTCAGTGTAGAGTATCAGACATGAAGTAGAGGCCATGTCCACCGACTTCTTCCTAGTTCTTGTCTCCGTTCGCAGCGTGCCTCTCAGCAGCCATCGCTCTGTAACCGGACTTGCCGTCTGTAAAGATAGCACGGCGAGAAATCATGCCATATTGTTCTTGCAAGGTAGAGTGCTATTCTGAAACTCGGTCTGGCCGTCGGAGATCCTTTTTGCCAACAATTTTCGAATGTGAAGTCCTTGGCAGGTCCGAGATGCGCCTAAACAATGACAAAGATGGGGTCGCAATAAATAAGCAGCCCACTTCGGTAATGAGTGCTAACCCTATTTGCAAGACACAGCCTATTCTAGCGACCGAATCAATCTATGTGCACTATCTTTCAGCTTTGGATCATCATTTAAGGAGCATTTCCTTAGTTGGCGGGCACGGCACTGTCCTCTGAACAATCACGTATCGAACACACAGCTTCTGTGACTTCCTTCAGTATCAACAACTTTAGTAATTACTATCATCACCGCACTCATAGCACTGAGATCTGTTCTTGCAGTCGAGAGGACGAGCAAAAGACGATGCACGATTGTGTGGTGCACAAACGGGGGCATTTTGGTATAGGATGGACCTAACTCGTACAGTATAGGGCATAGAGACTAGACGGTTTCCGGCAGGCCTGAGACTAACATTTCAAAGCTATCTATCGTTTCAGCTCGGAAGATGCAGCTCGATGGGCGTTGCGATGGGGCGGGTTTGGCAACGGCTGTCAGGAAGCGATGCGATTGCATTGACTAATATGTACGTACCTTAGCTGTCAGCGACACTCTTACTTGGGGGCAGACATACGATAGAATGAAAATTGCAGGCGGTTTTCAGAGGAGCACCATGGCGCCGACAATGATCGAATGGGGCCGCTCGGTGATGCTTCTTGGGAAGGTAGAGACGACCAGCGACATAGCACAGTATTGCTCCATACCTCTCTCAATCAATAGTTGCAAATCAGAAAGCTCGTACAAGCTGACAAGGATCATTCACAATAGGGTGAAGCAGAAGGGCGTAGTAACAGTATGATAGAGTCGTAAAATCACAATGGTGTTGTTGCATCAACAAAATGTCCAGAAGTAGGCTAGCGTGGTGACACCTCGCGCTTGCCCGGAACTCTGCGTCATCACGCATCCCACCTGCACGTTTTGGTCGTGCTTTCCAACCCTAATCTCTCGACATGCCTACAAATGATGATCTCTGGCCTGCTAGATTTCTCCTTGAGAACAGCCATCCAGAAGCCTCAGCGACTTCACCGGACCTCCTCATCCTAAACCAGCCCATCACGCACTTCGATGCATTCGCACGGCTCTGGAAGCATACAAGCTATCGGTTATGCGCTGATGGCGGTGCAAATCGGCTCTTTGATATGTTCGAAGGGGACTTGATCGTGCAGAGAGAGCACTATGTAAGGTTTCGACATCTTCGACGACGCTCTGATTCTGATTTTGCAGTTGCCCAATATTATCCATGGAGATCTTGACTCGCTACGATATGATGTTCGTGTGTACTACGCAGCGCATGGAGTCGAAGTATCACAGGACCATGATCAGTACAGCACTGATTTCGGAAAGACAATGAACAAGATCTCCTCGAGGGGTCCTTGGACATCACGAAAAGATGTGCTCATTCTTGGAACTCTGGCAGGTAGGGTAGACCAAGGTCTAGGCCTCCTGCATGAGATAATTAGAGAAGAAACCAAACACCCAGGCTTGCGATTGTGGCTCTTCTCCGAGTCCAGTCTATCCTTTATTCTTAGCAGCCAGCATAACACTGTACGGGGTCTGCAATCAAGCAAGCTCTTCACCGAAAATGTCGGGCTTGTGCCAGTATGGGGGCCTGCGGTCATCACAACCTCAGGTCTGGAATGGGACGTAGAGAAGTGGCCTACAAGTATGGGCAGCCAAGTCAGCACGAGCAACCACGTCAAAGCGGATGAGGTTGAAGTTGCGACAGACGCACCCATTCTGTTCACGATAGAAAGAGCATCCCGGCAGCCAAACCAGAAGACTGACATTGCAAGTCGATCATAGTCCATCGGGGTGTTGCTCCAATTTACCTACTGGCGATAAGCTTTTTGATTCGGTCTCTGTGTTTCACCTCCACACTGGAACGATGCATTTCGAACCTTGAACGGATACAGCCACACTTCTACCCGATGCACGCTGTGATCAATTGCGTCTATCTGCCAGAGGGATACTAAGTTTTGGCGGGTGTAGCGAATTTTTCCGACTATCATCATACACAGCCGCCGGCAAGCTGGCCACAGCATAGAAGTTATATGGGAGTCAAATGTTAGAATCGCATGAAGTCGAGCCTCGTTATGAGGCTGAGCGCATGGATCCTGCAAAATCCTTCAAGCCTTTCCTGATTTTGGGACTAGTAAACCTATAATGTACAAGCGATAGACCCAAGACAAGAGTACGCAATCTTCCTTCGCGCAAGATCTTTACCAAGCCACCGAGCATGGACCGGCGTAGCCCTGCGCTTATCTACCCCTCAGCAATACAGCCGTGAACGGCAAAGCAGTCTATCTCAAATCCTTACTGCGCTTCGCCATCGACTGTAATGCACGCAGCAATGACGATGTCGCTGTTTGCGTGCTGCGCGGATTGGCATGATGTCGACTTTGAGGATAAAGTGGACCTGGGGTGGTGCAGTAGCGGCGCACACGAAATGGGGAGCCGCCGTCGCTTGCTAGATGCGACCTAGCGGATATTGACTGCAGACGAACGTGGGTTCATCAATCTAACAAGCTTGGACACCCAACAATATATCGCGCCTCGCTTTCCCTGATTCACGGACTGTCGCTATCGCTGGGTTCCTCGGAGCCTGTACGCTCGTTCACCTTCACACGATCATCACCACCTTGTTTTTGCAATTTTTGCGATCTCACTCCCACTCATACCCGCCGATAATCGAGTCGCACCCAATTTTCGGAACAACCTTAGAGCTGCGTCACAGCACCCGATCGTGATATCGTCTTCCCGCTAAACCCAACGGCTCGTATCGTCATTCATTCGCGATCGTTGCAGACCATCTCTTGTTTCTCTCGCTTTATTTTCGCAGCATGTCATAAATCGTGCTCCCCGCCTATTATCGCATCTGGCCTGAGTCGCACCAAGTGCGGAGATCTGTGGAGAAAAACTGGGTCAGATCAAGGTTCACACGTCAGAAGAAGTGGATGCGATGGATCCACTGAAGCGCACTGCTTCCTCCACGTCGTCAAGGAGATCAGGAGCCAACATTGCAGGAGACATCGAGCAGTTTGGAAGGTCGGTCGTCAGCTTACACGCGGAGAGAGCCGCAGCTTCCCTCCGTGGGACTAGGTCAGAAGGAGCGACTGAAGCAAGGGCGGTCGAGCAACCACAGAACAGAGGATCCGAGGACAGCCAGAGCCCCGCATCGTATCTCGAATTCGACTTCGCACTTCCCAAGCAAGACCAACAACTCGCCTCGCACGCGCCATCATCAATCGAGTCCACGATACATCCTACGACCACCAGCAGCAATGGCATCCTCGATGGCGCACACGCAAAGTCGACCGACAACTTGGCGCAAACAGCGAGGCGGCCCACCACAGGCGCTGGGAGGCCTGACAAGTCGCGACCAACACCGCGTCCAGGGCTCATACGACCGCAGCATAAGAGCACACCGGACCTGGCCAGTCAGGCGGGACGTTTACCAGGGAGTCCGTTGACCTATCAAGATCTGGGGACAGACTACACGCGATACTACAATCCCTTCTCTGACAGCAGGCGGAGCTCGTTCTCGGAACAACATGTCGGCACACCCCGTGGCAGCGCGCGCACGACAGGCACAACAACACCACTCGCTGCGCTGCATTCAGCCAACCCTTTCCTCACACCGAACGCATCCACAACAAGGCTGAATACCCTATACGATCCCGAGAAGAATGTGTCAGTGGTCGATGATCGATTAATAGCCCCGTATGAGGAGAAAGGAATGGCCGCTTGGCCGCTCATTGGCGATAAGGAGGAAAGCGACGACGAGATGCACATGCCTCGTGATGATGACGACGTACGGTACAAACCCAAGTTGAAGGACCACTTCAGCAGAGAAAGCATCGTTTCCACCATCGGGCTGGCTGTCATGGTGTTTGGCCTGCTCTTCATCTTCATAGCACTGCCTGTGATGTCGTTTGCAGGCATCATCGACTACAACTCGGCCTATGGTGTTCCAGCGAGCTGGTTCCCAAACCCCTATGCAGAGCAAGCATGGGCTACAGTGAACAAGGAGAAATATGACTTCCTGCAGAACATCCGTACCGGGCTGATCGACCCGGACACGCCAAAATCAGCACTGGAAAAGAAGGGTATCTTTGGTGACGAGTACGAACTTGTTTTCAGCGATGAATTCAATGACAACAATCGCACATTCTACGAGGGGGATGATCCATACTTCTTCGCTGGCGACTTCTGGTATGGTGCAACGAAAGATCTGGAATGGTACGATCCTGACGCGGTGACTACATACGATGGCACATTGGAGCTCCGTCTGGACAAGTTCCCGAACCATGGTCTGGAATTCCGCTCCGGCATGCTCAACAGCTGGAATCATCTGTGCTTCAAGGGTGGAATCTTCGAGGTTTCAGTGTCACTGCCAGGACCTGGCGGTGCTCCAGGACTTTGGCCTGGCGCATGGACCATGGGCAATCTTGGTCGTCCAGGCTATTTGAGCACTACAGATGGGATGTGGCCATATACTTACCAAGCTTGTGACGTCGGCATTACACCGAACCAATCGAGCTCTGACGGACTTTCAAACTTGCCTGGGCAGCGATTGCCATCTTGCACGTGCGACGGGGAAGATCATCCTACTCCTGGTACAGGCCGAGGCGCACCTGAGATTGATATCATTGAGGTGGGAGCGACATATCCACCGCACAACATGCCTATCGCAACACAAAGTTTCCAGGTGGCGCCATTCGACATCCATTGGTACCCCAACTACAACTTCACAGCGTTCCCTGATTACAGCCTCAGCTGGTACAATGGCTACACAGGTGGTCCATACCAGCAGGCCATCTCCGCTACCACCAATCTGAACAAGGATTGGTTTGACGGAAAGGAGTACCAGCGCTACGATTTTGAGTACGTCCCTGGTGAAGGCGAAAACGCATACATCAGCTGGCAAATCGGGGACCAGCAAATGTTCATGTTGGACGGCAGAGCAATCGGACCGAACGGGAACATCAAAGCACGCCAAGTGTCCGAGGAGCCCATGTCTCTCATCCTGAATTTGGGCATCAGTAACTCCTGGACGTGGATCGATTGGGATAACATGAAGTTTCCCGCGGTGATGCGATTTGACTATGTGCGGTGGTACCAGAAGAAGGGCGAGACGATGGTGACGTGCGATCCACCCGGCTTCGAAACAACCAAGTACATCAAGGAGCACATGAATGCGTACACGAATCCTAACTTCACAGTGAGTGCGCCCTCCGAAGTCTTCAATAATTCAAGCTAATGATATACAGCAATGGGATCAAACAGGCCATCCATGGCCGAAACACAAACTCAACAGCGACAACTGCAAGGTCAAATCGTGAAACATCACAAAATTTTGACGACCTCTACATCTACATACGGCTTTTCAACCTTCTGCAAATACCACTTTTGACGATGTAAATGCGTGGCGACGGCGCATACGGCATCGACTTCCTCGGAATCTTCAATCATGTCATATACACGAACGACGGCGTTGGGGCGATACGGAGAGGCGCACTTGAATTTGGGGCCTGATGAATCGAACATGTTATGTGTTCATTGCATATAAGACTGATGCGGGGGGAAGTGTGGTTATCATGGCAACTTTGAATGCATGGAATAGCGGACTGGGATATAGATAGTGTCACGTAAAGTATATGTTATATGGCAGGGACGTGGTGTATCTTGACGCCACTGTCTACATTCATATCCTCGAAGCAGTGGGCTTCCAACATACAGTGATAAGAATAATGGAAGGTTGAGCAAGTTGTCCATTCGACACTTTACGATGACTATAATAATTCGATCCGTGTCTCCCGATCTTCTGGATTATCTGCTACATCCTCTCCCCACATCAAGCCGTGCACGTAGCACTCTCCTATGAGGCGATATGCAGAACCTACGGGTCTGATGATGAAAGGCATACTGGCCCATATAGGATGCAGATTTGATCACCCGACTCCATGGCTGCAGTACCCAGGCCTCTCAGGACCTGAAGTTGTCCTGAAGCACGCACGTTCACGGCAAGCGGTGATCGCAGCGTCACCAAAACGAGTCGCTTCGCCGTCCCTAGACAACTCGGATCGGAGATCTTGCACTGAAACAAGCGGTTCGTTCTTTTTCGCTTCGGAAATTCCTCCATAGATGTCCTCACTCATGGCCCATCGCAGTCTGCCTGAGATAAGGCATTTGGCAAAGTCTGCGAGGTGGACTTCGTGATCTTGGCGCGCCAGCGCCCGCAAGCTCGCCCGGGAGTGCTGGGTGCAAACTTATGATTTTGATATAGAAAGAATAAACTGCACGATAAAAGTCTATCTACAAAAACAGGATATGAGCACGCATTGCGCCGGCCCATAAAAACTATCTCTTCAAGCGGATTTTCAAGTTACGTTGCACTGCTAGTTGCACCAAAGACATTTGCTACACTTTCTAAACTAAAAAGAAACAAATCCGCCACTTACGCGCCACCAATATCAAGCGCGTCCGGGAGCTTGGAAATCGGTCGCATCCACCTACTACTGCAAGGCTGTAGTCCATAGCTGAGCCACAAGGAAAGAGAATAGCGTGAGAAGTAAGTCATAGGGAGTCCGTACCAGTCTTTCCCGCCAGTGATTGTAGCTGCGATATCTTCGAGATCTTGCTTGGTAATGGCTACTGTCTTCAAGGAGTACGTATTTCGAGACTCCGATATCCTGACGATGTCACTAGGTCTGCCACTAGCCATCATCTTGGTGGAGGTCTCGTCGTTGTGCTATTGTTGTCCTCGAACCATTCCATACGGACGCCAGGGTTGGCTTACGAAGTCTGCTGGCCCTGATGGACGACGGCTGTTGACGTGTCAACAAGCGCTCCACCTACGATCAGCCGGTCCAGACTCGATGAAGGCAGTATCTTGGCTTGAGTTTGTCGCATGGCAGCACTGGTCGCATCTATCGTCAAAGGGCTCAGAGCCTATGTGTAGACCAGGTGCCATTGTGGCACCCAAGAGGGCAACGTTGCGGTAGAAGTCGGCTTCGCTCTTCTCGTAGTCTGGGACGATGCTCTGAGCTATACGGTCAGTCGTTGGCATCGCGAGCAACCCAACGATCTTGTCTCGGTTCTCTTTGCATTCGAATTGGCGGGTGAGTCGAAGAAGCTGGTGAAATGAGAGTCGAAGAGGGTTTATAAGGGTCTGCGAGTTCGAAGTTCGGTACACGAAATATGCGTTCAGAATCCCCATGGGTATTGATCCCTCCTTTCGCTGTGAAGCTTTGTCTTTGGTTTTTACACGATCGTAGTTCCTCCGTGTTATGGCTGCAGCGATCCCAACCAAGTCCCAAGAGATTTCACAGTCACCCCAGAGCACAATTGCCGACCGGCCAAGCGCGACTTTTTGTACAACCCACAAGCGTTGAAACCATCTGCAATAGTATATGTACGATGCAGGACCGTCGTCTAATCAAGGACCATTCTTGTAGGGTGTCGTTGTGATTCGCTCCTCACTTCTGAGACGTCCGAAGTCGATGTATTCCTCCCGGCGCTCGATATGGTAGTGGGATATCGGAATTTTGTCCTTCAACCCTGTCGCCTCAGCCCAGACTTGGACCAGCTATGACAACTGAGATAAAAATAATGTGAGTGCTCTCCTTTCCCGAGCCATATGATGACCTGATAAGCAAACGTGTAGATGGAGTGCATCATCTGCACTTGCTGTACTCTCTCGGTCTTGTCCTCTTGGTTGATGCATAACGCATCTACCTGTCAACACGAAGCTTGATCAGTATTTGCACGGTGAAATTCCACCGAGACACGAAATGGAACATACCCAGATGTTGATGCTGGTCGCTGTGTCACATACTCTCTTGAGGGCGTGATGGAGGTTCAACTGAACTTTAATTCGAGCCCCGTTGCACGATATGAAGGGGTTCAGCTCTATCCTTACTTCCTCCTCGTGATTATCCAGGCTCCATGCAGAAGAGTGCGCGTCATGTGCAAGCTCATTTTTCTGAAGCACCGCGATATACAAGTGACATCTGAGAGCGCCCTCAGAATGACCTGGAAAGATTTCGAGGATTCGAATGTGGCCATGTGGGAGCTTATGGTAAGGATATGCCGTAGTCTGGTTCGTAGAAGCCACGGGAATGACTATGTTGCGCTTAACAAAAGGATCGAAACCGTCCTGCTGATCGTCCTGCAACATCTGTGGAAGCGCATCGTCTCCGCAAGAAACCACATCCACATTTTCCCAAGTCAGATACTGCCATGGCATAGAGAAGGTTCTTCCTACAAGTACATTAAGCAATGATCGGACGGACTATCATCCTGAAGCCGATGTGTATAACTTACTTTGAACACGTAATGATAAGCTAGTTCATGCTGCACTCGCTTAACGACGACCTTGCGTTCCCACAAGGAGGAGGGCGTCAAGCCTGCGCTCTCAGCCATCGTCTGATAGAAAGTCGTGCTGCTATAATGGCATCAGCGCATGAGGTTGATAGCAATAGTGATTGGCAGAAAGTCAGGCGGGGTCCCCTGATATGAAGGATCAGATGTGTTGTTGCGGTGTAGTAAACAGTGCGCATGCAGGAAGAATTGAAGGATTGAACTGAGGTTTTATTGTATGTGGCTACGAACAATATATGTAGTGCTGATGAGGCAGAGCAACGGTGAAATGTACTACGTAGTACAGCAGTGGAGATGTGGAACTGTGATACGTCGTACAACAGGAGCGACTCCAAACCGTGACATGTGTTGCTCTTCCTCGCCGAATCAGGTCGAAACGTCCTTTCGTGCATGATTCCGGTGAAGCTGACGTTGCTATTTACGCCCTGGCGTTTGAGGGACGTCCTTGCCTTTCCGCTTAGCTTGAGCACCAGCTTCATTGGTCGTTGAGCGAAGAAGGCCCGCGCCACACTGTACACAGCTCGTTCTCGCTGAACACCAACGGACAGTGCATTATAGAAATACTGTTACCGACAAGCACCGATGTATGGCCTGCTCGGAACTTTTCATGTTCGCATTCTGATCTGCTAGCTCTTCGCGAGCGCAGCTGAAGCATGCCGCTCTTGGTCTTCAATTCAAATTAACAACGTACTGTCAAGAAGAACCTCCAGGTACATTAGCAGGATCCTTGCCGGCAACAAACATCTTACCTAGACAGCATACAAGGCTCTGCCTGATTTGGCCACTAGCACTCACGGATATAGACATGAAGATTTGACGGAAGTCGTGTTCAAATAAATTTCAGTGCTGAACTTTAACGTACATGACAACCATTCTTAAAACTGCATCTCGTCTTACATACCCTGCGCACATTGATCACCGTCACCATCTTCTAAGTCACAGTCCTCGCCTCGCGTCCCTGCTCCATATCCTCGCTGTCATTCCTGTGCACGTCCTTTGCACCATGCGATACAGCCATGGCCAAATCCTCATCCGCCTCGACATCGAAATTCCGTCCGCGATACTCAGGTCCCACAAGCGTCAACAAGATTACATACGCGTAAACACATCCCATGAAGATGCAGATCACAAGGCCGTACTTGTACCGCTTGACCTTGCCCTTGGGTGGAAGCGGGAACTTTTCTCCAATCGTCGCCTCGATAGTCGAACTAGCAGATGACACAAGGTTACCCAGCTGGTAACTCGTGCCCACAACGAACGTGCGGAATGATCCAGGTGACAGTTCCATCAAATGAATGGGAATGACACCCCATGCACCCTGGACACAGAATTGCTCGAAGAATGCAGCTGCAATGACACCCTTGTTGCTGACGAACGTGTATGGGTAGAGCAGAGCGCCGCCAAGGACGCACATGCAAATGATGCTAATTCTGCGACCGAAGATGGAAGAGCTGTATCCGACGATTGTGCCGCCAGTTATGGCGCCCAAATTTGCGACAACTTGCGTGACAGTCACGGCGTTAGGGCTGAAGTTATACTGGTTCTTCAACATCGTGGGATACAAGTCCTGGGAACCGTGGGACATGAAGTTGAAGCCAGCCATGAGGAGGACCATGTAGATAAGCAACATCCAGTGGCGCTTCAGTGCGATTTTACCTTCTTCGACGAACACCTTGGCGGCATTGGGCTCTTCTTCGCGAATCCGCTTGCGCTCGAGGTATGCGTCTGTCTCAGGGAGGCAAAGACGGAAAATGATGATCAGAACTGGGGGTCCGGCTCCGAACCAGAAGAGAGGGCGCCATTCGTGGCCGACGGTGTTGACAAAGGCGCGTGCGAAGACGGTGGCTAGGAGGTAGCCGAAAGCGTAGCCTTGCTGCAGCATACCGGAGATTATACCACGGGCTGGTGCTGGGCAATCTTCGAGAGCTGGAATATAATGTTAAATCTCGGACCCAATTGCGATGGGAACAATGCGCTTACCAGTTGCAGCAGCATTGCCGTACAATCCACCCATAGCGATACCGAAAAGTGCTCGCACACCAAGGAACTGTTCGTATGTGGTGCAGAAACCAGTTCCCAATTCCAAAACAATGAAGAGAACATTGTTGATGACAAAGGGCCACTTGCGACCATACCGGTCGGCAGCAAGACCGAAGATGATACTGCCGACGGATCGCAACATGAGCACCAATGTGATGCCCCAGGTGATGTCCGCCTTGGTCTTGCCAAACGACTCAGCGAGATTCTCCACCGTCAAAGAGACAGTGAAGAAGTCGAAAGCATCCCATGACCACGCAAAGAACGCGACCAGGAAGAAAAGCCATTGCTGCAGATTCAACATGCGCAACAGCGTAATCGGATTCGGCACCTTATCCTTCGCCGGCTTCAGCGTGGTAAGGCGCGTCGCAGCATAACGACCCGCGGATATTTTCTCGTCGTACTGAATATTCTCGCGCCGCGAGACGGTATCTTTTTCGGGGTCCATAATGACAAGTGGCGTGTGCCTGTTCTTCCAAAGAAAAGTTTCAAAAGGCTGGCCTCGTCCCACGGTAATGGGCTAGCTGAAGTCTCAACACAGCACGCGGGGAAACCCCTCTTCTTAACCACTTGCTCAACCGCACCCAGCTCAACGCCCCAGCGATCGACCGCCCGATTTCCCCCGTGGTAACAACGACAATTGGCGTGATGACGTCCCCGCAACCCCGCGTGTCAGTGCGCCCTCGAATCAGATTGCGTAGGAAGCAGTGACGGGCCAACCAATGGTGATGGCAGCGTATGGAGTTGCATGGAGAAGTGGTCAATGGACAGGGGTAAGGGCGCCACTGAAGTATGCTAAGGCTTGACCAAGCCGCACAAGCGTTTCTTAGCGCGGCACACACGGCGCAAGGAAGCTTTGTTAAGATGCGCCGTGAAAGGCTTGGTTGACGCAGGTTGCGTGGCTGGGAATTGATGGTGGTGTTGGACTGTAGTTTTGAGGAAATGCTTCAGGATATTTTTTCTTAGCTTGAGAAGATTTCAGAAAACACTTCGCAATTTTGAACAGTCTTTCTGCCTCTTCCCACCAAAGATCGCGACCACCTCACGCTCCTCGTCCGTCCACCGGCGAATCGAGCTGATACGCACACGCCAACTCTAGCGCGGCCAAAGCTTCTCCACACCTCGGGGTTACCGGGATAGCCCACAATGACGCCCATGGGGTAGGAAACAAATCATAGTGCGTCTAGACTTCTAGACGAGGCCCCAGGTCTTGTGTCTGTCTCCGACATTTTCCAATTGTGCCTCCGAGTGGCGTTCCTAGCACGCCTAGTGCGCGTGCAGTGCGGATAGACTCGCAGAGCCTCGTGATAAAAGCCTCATGGGTGTGAGCAAATTCCGCGTCCGAGACTGTTCTGAGCAGGGATGGCCCGGGTAGTATTCAATATTCCGAATATTTCGTATGTATACGAAATATTTGAGCTACGTAAGCTGTATTCCGTATGCCAAGGCCGGAAGGTGTACTTTCCGGTGCGTATTCTGGCCCTATGCTTATATAATATCTGGGTGGGTTTAGGATGAGAGATGGTAAGGGTGTGGTAGGGGTCGCTTCTGGCCTGTGCTCATGTTCATATCCAGATTTCAATTTGTATGGTAGATCGACGTATTCGGTATATTCAACCAAGTTTCTGTGATATTCGGAATACGGCAATCCCTAGTTCCGAGGGACTGGTTGGACGGAGGAAGTTCCGACTTCGCGCATAGCGCCTACTGTATTTCGTGAATGCAAGCTGTAGCTAATGCACTAGCGGGCGCGGCCACGAGATTCTCTTGTGTTTTCAAAGCATGATAATTGCCATCTTGAAATTTGTAGCGTACATGAACTTTCCTTCCATGCGCTCGTGATCTTGAACTTCGCCTAGAACGCCCGAAGTGATGAATGCAAGAGCTAATGCGAACGCTAAATGCTCATATCAAATGCGTACACACTTTTTTAGGCCATGCCACTTGAGACTGCTCGAGAACTACCAGCCTCGCTGTCCCATTCTTCTGTCAATCGCTCCAATTCTGTCATCCTCAGGGCCTCTTCGACACTATTGACAAAGTGCCTGGAACCGCCACACATTTCAATGATTCCACTTTTATCGAACAGTTGATATACAGAGCTTCGTTCGCTTGGCACCCTGCAGAAGAATACGCGGACATCACGCTTCCTGTACGAGTCCACAATCTCTGCTAGCACCTGTGCACCTGCGCCATCGAGTGAGGTGACACCGTGTACATCGAATATGATGTTCTTGTTGTGTTCTGCGCGACGAACACGGGGAAGAGCGGGATGCGCCTTGCCAGTGCCATGGTCCTCGAGCCGACGAAGACGAGTTTTGAGATTGCCAGTGTTGGCGAATGTGAGCGGCTCCGGAATCTTGACGATGAGACATCCTTCGATAAATTCTACGCTGTCGGGGTCGTGCTCGGCGTTGGAAAATTGATTCGTTGTGCCAGGAACACGACCCAAGATCTGAATACGTGGGCGGACTGAGTGGCGGATCAGGCGTAAGATGGAGAGACCGATACCGACACCAATGCCGCGCTTCAGATCCCAGATGATGGTGATGAAGAAAATCAATCCCATGAGGGTGAGCTCTGACCAGCCTCGAATCCGCCAGAAGAACTTGATATCATGCGGTGCTTCTTCGACGAGGGAGTATGCAACGACCGAGACCATGGCACATAGCACACCTTTCGGTAGGTAGTAGAAGTACGGCAGCATGAAGACGGTACAAAGGATCGTGATGAGAGACAGAAAGATGGAGCTCATGGGAGTCAGCCCACCTGTCGATGCATTGACTTTGGAGCGGCCATAACCTCCAAATGCTGGTAGAGCCATGAACAAGCCGCCAGTGATGTTTGCCGTTCCGAGTGCAATGAGCTCACGGTTCGCGCTGATAGGCATCGTGACGCCGTCTTTGTTGGGATCACCACCTCCGAGACTTTTCCCTGCTACCGAAGACTCGAAGAAGCCAAGCAGAGCGATGATCAGAGCGGTATTGATGGCATCCGAGGCATACTTTAGGTGTGATGTCTCAAAAGGAAAGTGAACAGCGAAGATTCTACCACCACTCGAGTTGACGTTGCCCAGGACAGCCAAGCCATGCTCATCGAGTCGGTATCTCCAGGTGAGGATGGCAGAAAAGACCACTACAACGAATCGGTCAGGAATGTAGGCAACGGAGGGGTACCGTGGCTGTAAGCGCTTCTTGAACTCTCTGCAGCCAAGTTAGCCATAGTCAAAATAAATCTAATATGCATTCACAACATACCTGAAGAACATGATCACACCGAAAGCCGTGAAGGACATGGCGCAGGTCAGCCCGTGAGCCTTTCCGATGTTGCGAAACAAGAAAACCACCTTGTCGAGACAGCTTCCATGGGAGACTTGGTCAGCCGCCAGCCTTGCGAGGCCCATCTCTGGGATGAGCTGATCAACCAAGATGACAACACCAATGGCGCTGATGAAGCCTCGCAGAAAAGGCCGGCTCAGGACATTATCCAAGAAGCCGAGTCTGAAGAGGCCCGCAACTAGGATGAAAGCGCCCGCAAGACATGTCACGATGCCAGCAATCTCAGCGTTCCGTCTTCCGTCATCATCCCCGGTTGTGCCCTTCTTGATGTTCTCCCGTACAATCTCGCCCACAAGCAGCGACCCTGGCGCTTCTGGCCCTACTATCATCTGGGGACAGGTGCCCAACATGGCGTATATCAAAGGGTTGAGGGCGAAGCTGTAGAGGCCGTGGACTGGAGGGACATGCGCGAGGTTCGATGCATACGAAAGGGCCATGGGGATGTAGAAGGACGCCATGGTGATGGCGGCGACGAGATCCCCTTTGAGGTATCGTAGCTTGTACTGTTGCGTCCAGTTGAGTATGGGAATGTAATACTGGAGGTACATCATCCGCTGGTTCTTGACGCCGTGGCGCTCAGCAAGCCACTTGGTGGTGCTCATCTTCTTGCCATTACCACTGCCTGCAACGCTGTCCGCAAAGGCATCCCCAAGCAGCGCATGAGCAGCGTCCGGCGCCTCGCCTTCTGCAGTTTCGGTAATGCCTGGATAGGTCCCTCCAAAGCTGTTGTCTGAGTGTATACTGCCCGCAAAGCTCCCATAATTGCGGTGTACTCCTGGCCGTGGTGATGTAGAGCCATGAGTGCAATTGGCATCTCCACACCCAGACGACGCGTCCCAGTTCTGGTGGTTCAGCAATCGTGTGCGCACTGTAGGCTCGAGGTCGATCTCTATAATGCCACCCGGCTGTGGAGCGACGTTCTCATTGATTGGGTGAGCGGAGGCGCCATCGGTCGCGGGCCGTATCCCGTCGGTAGAGAATTCCAGATCGTGCGGTGCATTGCTCAAGGGCTCTTCATCGTAGTAGCGGTGGGCATGCATCGTCTCTTCCGGCGAGCTCGAGCGGTCTGAGGGCACATGGGCCTGTCGCAGCTGTGAAGGCGTGGCAGGCTGGTGTGCGTGTCGGATGCTACCGCTAGACGACTCGCGCGAATGTGATGCCCGTGAGGGGCTGTCGTCGGCGGTGATTCTTTTGGGCGCCATGCTGGCCGACGTCACGCTGTGTGACTGGCAATATTTATCAGCCGTATTTGGGTTGGCCGGGTTTCTTCTTTCTCGAGTACAGGCACAAGGAGGTCGTGATCGCTGCGGCATACATCACGTCCACCGTCGCGGCAGAGACTGGAGCAAAGGCGCGGGCATGAGGCTGCTTCGAGTCGCCGGCTTCTGAGGATGCCCTAGCTAATAATGCAACGCCCATCCGTGACCAGAGAGCGTCCACTCAAGGTCATTCCGCTGCCGCACGTGCCCTGCCCCACAGTTCGATCCTTCGAGATGCCTGGAGAATGTGCGAAAAGGAAAAAAAGGGTTTGGCGACGTCATCGAGCAGTTACCAGGCGTTGCAGCCCTCCCTCCAGCTCTCATCAGCTCAGGGCTCTCTGTGGCTGGGTGCAGCCGCGTCGGAACGGTCCTGCAGTAGCGCCGCTCTCGGAGTGCTCGCTCAATGATGCCACACCGCCTCGGCAGAAAAAGCTGCCATGGAGTCATTGCGGGCTTTGCGATGCTCCGCGCCAGAACGTACTCCACACTCCGATCTGATCTCCGACTATCTCGTATAAAGCGTCAGGCGAACAGCTGCAGCTTCACAAATAGCAATTGACCGCTGCCAACCTCAGTATACCCACCATGGCCGTCCCGACGCTCCACGCGCGTGCTGAAGCGAAGCCGCTCGAACATCGCTCGTGTCTCACACCCACCACCGTGAAGAAGCTGCTTGACGCTGGCTATCCCGTACTGGTTGAGCGCAGTCCCAAGGATGCCAACTATGCCCGTATCTTCAAGGATCAAGAATTCGAGCAGGCAGGCGCGACTCTAATCGAAGAAGGCGCATACAAGACAGCGCCCAAGGACCGAGTCATTATCGGACTGAAGGAGCTGCCCGAGGACGAGTTTCCATTGGAGCACACGTTTGTGCACTTTGCGCATTGCTACAAGCAGCAGGGCGGCTGGGAGAAGGTCCTCGCCAGGTTCCCTCGCGGTGGAGGCACACTCTACGATCTCGAGTTCCTCCAGGACACAACCGGCAGGCGCGTTGCGGCATTTGGCTACCACGCTGGCTTCGTTGGTGCTGCTCTTGCCATCAAGGTATGACTAGCAAAGCACGACACGAGACTACACTGACATGCTTCGCAGACTTGGGCATGGCAGCTCACGCACCCCAACGGCGAGCCGCTTCCTGGCGTCGAGACATTCACTGACGGACGTGGATACTACAACAACGAGAGCGAGCTGATCGCACAGCTCAAGGAGGACGTTGCAGCTGGCGAGAAGGTTGCAGGCCACAAGCCGACCAGCTTGGTCCTGGGCGCTCTTGGACGCTGCGGCTCCGGCGCTGTCGACCTGCTGGAGAAGATTGGCTGCTCAGAGATCAAGAAGTGGGATCTGCCTGAGACCAAGGAGCGCGATGGCCCCTACCCCGAGATCATCGAGTCGGACATCTTTGTCAACTGCATCTACCTTTCCAAGCCTATCCCGCCTTTCCTTAACAAGGAGAGCCTGAAGACGCCGAGTCGCAGGCTCAGCGTCATTTGCGATGTGAGCTGCGATACAACGAATCCCCACAATCCCATCCCGGTGTACGACATCAACACAACCTTCGACAAGCCCACTGTCGGCGTCACTGTTGAAGGCGATGGCCCTCGCTTGTCTGTCATCTCCATCGACCACCTGCCATCTGCGCTACCTCGCGAGTCATCAGAGGCGTTCAGCAACGCCCTTCTGCCCAGCCTGATGGCTCTCAAAGATCGTGCGACTGCGCCAGTATGGCAGGGCGCCGAGAAGCTCTTCCATGAAAAGGTTGAGACTCTTCCCGGCGGTGTTCCCAGGAAAGAAGTTTAGACCCGTCTCGAGATGAGCGTGGCACGATAGACAAAAGGCCCCCTTAATACCGTTGATATAGCTTGCACAGAAATATACCCAGCTTCGAGAAGACATGCTCGGACCGTCTCTTTCGTATTGTTGACGTTGGCTGCTTTGACCGATTCTGCGGCGTGCGGCTAGCTGGAGGTTTGAGAAGTGCAAGATATTGTCTCTTAAGCTTACATATCCAATGATTAAGGCGCCATTCGATGCGTGTCCACCACGCGTACGACCTGCCTACAGTGCAGCTGTTTTCGACTCTCGCGATGCCGTAAGCACAATACAATTCGATTGCCGCAATTACAAGAACAGGGCCCTTACTTACGCGGATTTATTCTGTATGATTGAGCTTCTATCCAAACCAGGATACGCAGCATCATCGAGCCCCGGCGACATGGGATCACGGAATACGAGGCGGTCTGGTATGCCTAGGGCAATCCAAGCTATTCGCGTGTCACGACGCCCTGCAGGCGACACGGTATGTATAACTTGCTTTCATGTACTCAGGGAGTTTCAGATTAGCTGCAAGCCCTGGCAAGTGCGGCCTCGCTTCTCGGTGACCTATGCTGCGCCACAATGCAGCCAGCCTTTGTCAAGCCGAATGCAATACAGTTCATGCAAGACTTGAGCCAGAACTATGAGCGGTCTCGCGAGCACAGTAGCGAAGAGCACGGCGATCGAAAAGCAGAATCCGTACATCTATGCGCCACATCAGCACCCTACATCATTTCGACTTTTTGAGCTCCTTCCTACTATCGCCGAGAAACCCTTGTTAGACAAAGTGTATCAAGTGCACCAGGAACCATATCCGCATTATGCCATCCCTGCGCCTACAGATGTTTCCTCAACCTTGGATCCTTTGGCGTCACAGAAGGAATCCACCGTCTGTTGCGTTGCCCGAAACACGACATGTGAGCCTCCATGTTTGTCTGGATCGATAGTGTCTGTATAGATTAGTCCTGCCAGCGCGAAATAGGCCACTACGTCGCAAAACTGGGCCGAATATATCGAGATTCGCGGTACAAGGTTGTATGGGACGGGAATCCAGCTCTTTACCAGACCGTTCGACAATCCTACGCGAGGATACCTAACCCTGCATCTGATCTTCTGAGAATCAAGCTCCTGTCATTACTAAGGAGCAGGCAATACGAATACAAGCCGCTGGCGACTGCAGATTCGATTCGTGTCTTACAGCTACTGCCAAGATCGGACGAGCTATTCTCGTGTAGATGAATTGAAGTGCGGGGATGCAAGGCGTCTTATGAGGCACGTTCCTACGCGTAGGGTCCTCCGGACTTTTCAGAGGTTCTTTACGAAACTGACACGGGTACCACTATTCGTGTGACGAAAACCCTTCACCGCGCACTTCGGCGAATCCAGCTCCTAAAACGGCATCACAAGCTGTGGATCGATGCTGTTTGTATCGACCGAGGAAACATACGAGAGAGAAGTCACCAGTCAAGAGCATGGCGAACATTTACCGAAATGTACACAGAGTACTGGTGTGGCTTGGTCTAGAGGACTCTGCTTCTGCTCTTGCGGACATCCGCATCGTGAGGGATAGCTACCAACACATGAACGAGCCGATCAGTTTGTCGGAGGCGCACGAAGGTTACGAAAGCGATGACCCTGACTACATAGATGTAGCTGGGGAAAGGCAAAGACGCATATCGGATTTCTTGAAACACTTATGCAAGTGCGATCTGGTAGCGCTCAGTGCCTTCTTCGGGGAATCTTGGTTCCGTAGAGTTTGGGTGGTCCAAGAGCTCAAGCTGGCATAAAGGACTAATCTGTTCGCTGGAAACCAAACCATCTCGCTCGACATATTCGAATCATGCATAGATGCTTTGCTCACCCGCACACACTTGCTTTTGGCCCGTTCCAAATCCATTGCTAACAGTCAAGAGTTGCGCGATCAATCGCTATGGGATCTTAAGTCTGTCAAAGAGATGATACTATGTCGTCGCGGGCGTCAAGAGCTGCGCAAGAAGACACTCTATGCCTGTTGTCGACTGCTGATAGATCGACATTGTCGAGACGAGCGCGACAAGGTCTGCGCTCCGCTTGGTCTTACGAAGAATAATCTGGTAATTATTCCTGATTACGGACTCACTATGGCTGAGGTTCGCCTCGAGTGGACAAGGAAGAGTCTACTTGCCGGGGATATTTCCATTCTCCACCACGCCGAAACCCACATGTAGACTCCGCAACAAGCAAGTCAATCCGGCTTGAACTTCGACCACACCTTATATCTGATCATGGCACAGACTATGTATGTAGAAGATAAAGGTATAGCTCTACTTGTTTTGGATAGGTGCACGGAGCTGATATAGGTGCTTCCTGGTATTGGCCTAGCAATATACGCTAAGTGCACTGACAATGGTCCGAGTTCAAGCCGACTTGACTTGCTTGTTGCGGAGTCTGCCCACATGTGCGATGGGCTGGGAGAAGAGTCGCCATCCTTTCTGCCTCTTCTCTCGAGCCAGCCTAGCTCATGCCGATCCATGCCGTTAGGCGGTACAAATGCGTTTCTCTACAGCGTGGGAACTTCGCGTCTTTTCGCCACCAAGTCGTCGGTATCGAAATTGATTAGCTTGCGTGGTGTCCTCATCGACTATGTCCATCACACCAACAGCTTCAAGAAAGCGATGAGTGATCTCACTGTAGGACTTGGGTCGCCTTTCAAGGATCAGCTCTACCTGGGCTCTCAGAATTGCGAAGCACTGAACGGCTCAGCTTCTTCCACTGCATTCAAAGAAGCCTTCTGGCGGACGATGAATTTGGACTTTCGCACGAGGCGCATTGGTACACCTCAGCAAGCATCAAGAGTTGATTTACGTTTCCTGGATCATGCACACCGGACCAACATCGCGCATTCGTTCAAGAAGTGCACGTATTTCAAGACTGAGAAGGGATATATGGGCATGGGTCCAGAATGGACTATGGCTGGAGATAGCCTTGTCATTTTTTATGGCGCCGAAACTCTTTTTGTTCTGCGTAAACGGGAGATGAATGAGGGCCATTCGCTTGGAAACTTCTCGGCGACTGCTATGTCGATGGCTGGATGGAGGGTGTTTACAATTGCCACCGCGTGATCAATGAATTTGGAGCCAAATCACTGCGCAACCCGCCAGCCAACCACCGCCGTGGAGACGTAGCAGATACTTTCAAGAATAGCAAGGGCCTGAAGAGTGAGTACTTCACCCTTTGCTGAGCAATAGGTACGTGACGTCCTGCCGAATGAAGAACGTTTGGGAGAGTTCGGATTCCTCTCTTTGCATGCATGGTCGGCAAGCATTACCAATAACAGGACACCCAGCATATCGACCCCGGGTCGGAACGCTCCCGCGCCCGCACTCTTCCACCTCCACGAGCCTTTACCACGATGCAGTTTAAGCGTGGAACTATGCGTAGCTGCGATTGTTTGCCACCAGACTTGGCTGTGCGATTTCACCTACGCCATCCGCATAAGACTGATGGCATGAATGCGAACTCTTACAATTGAGAGACCGCATCGACGTCTATTCGAAGACTACGTGCGGTTTATTGACAACCGGGTGTATAAACCCAAAGCCAAACAACACTTCCACCTTGACACCGTCTACTCTTACCGGACAAGCAACCAAGTCCTCCGCTTATGCCTGAAACTTGAGGAAGATCCTGGTCTCATTGGCCTTCAATCCCTCTCCAGCGGGCAGCAATCGAAGGTAGAAATAGGGGTAGCCGTATGACGTGGAGCTCGCCTCATACCACTTCACACCCCAAGTCGTGGTGTTGTACCCACCAAGGTACCAGCCAGGCTGCTTCTCCTCGCCAATGTAGTGCTCGTACAGTGTTGGCTGCTCGCCATCGACCAGATAAAGCAAGCTAGCATCATACGAATAAGGAGAAAGAGCAAGAGGTGTCCATTTAGCGTTCCCTGGTGCGCCGGCCGCGTTGACAGAAGTGTCAGCCAGCGCGTTGAGTTTATCGTCCTGACACTGCAGCGCTGTGCGGGCAATTCCCTTTGTGTAACCAAGGACAAGCTACGTGCTCATTAGATCTGGGTTGTGTTGCGATCAGCTGAAGACTCACGTATCCCCAACGCATCACCGGTCCTGTGCTGGGCGAGTAGGACAGCGAATACACCGTGCTGGGTCCATAGTTCAGAAGATCCGGGTTCTCGCTGTCGGATACCGTAAGACTCCATGGGCCGGCAATTCCAGTGTCAGCATTATAGCCAGGGTAGGAGGCGCATCCTGCTGGAAGAGCCTTGATGGTCACGTTCGGGAGGAGCGATCTTGTGTGCAGATGTGTGAGAGGGGTCGCAAGGGAAGTCGCGATCAGAGAAACGAGAGTAAATGTCTTAGCCAACATGTTGAGCGCTGAACTTGAATAGTTGGATGGCGAGATGTAAAGCAAGCGAATGATGGAGAAAGAATGTGTGGTGTGGAATTACATTTGGGAGAAAGGAAAGCTTTGTACCTGTCGATCATGCTCTTCCAAAGCCCTGAGTAGTCGTTTCATTCAGGCACCCGTGTGCTCGCCGTACCTTTAATCTAATTCGCGTCCGAGCCACGTCGCTACCTACCGCTAGACGATCTCAATCCATGTTGCTGACGGACTGCAGCCTCGAGCTTGCTTTCTTCATAGGCTTCACCGGTGAAACACGATCTTCCGCGCACAAAATTAGGAGAGCGGATATTTCGATGGATCCGCGCAAAATTGATGGGGAGGCCTGAAAATATAAATGCAAGGCTGTGATTGGATGGCGACGTCGGAGCTAGCCATATGAAGAAAGGTTTAGGCGGGACCCTGCAACGGCCCTCATCTTAGCACAAGGCTCTCACGCCCCTTATCAAACCTACCATATTCCCGCAGACAGTATGAACAGTCGACCTGCCCAGATCGCTTTGCCACAAGACCTGAAGTCGCATTTCGTCGTTGTTACGCTTTTGCTGGATGACATCAAGGAAACTGACCATGGACCAGTTGCGCTTCCAGGGGCCAGCCCGCCAGGGTGCACTCCTCGAGGTGCACTGCAAGTTTCTGGTGAGCAGGATGCAGTACGCCTTGAGGCGGGAACAGGATGGGGAGCTTCTGATCTTCTTCTTCTTGAGTAAGGTCAATACAGCAATAAGTCAATTCAAACGCGGAAGATATTAAGATATTGTGGTCAAGCTCAATGGAAGCAATGCCCGGAGTTATCGCTGCACCGCGTTGGCTGAAAGGCACAACAGAGCGGTGAGCTGAGCAGCACCGGCAACCGTTCAGATCGGGCTGAGAAGTCCTTAGATACCGAGCTACTGGCCCTACCACCTCGATTGTCTTCCCCGAACTCGAAGCTTCTGCCATGGGTGTCTTCAACGACCCAGAGGTAATGCCAAACCCTGATGCCGGGGACAAGTATGTTCCGTGCGACGCTGGCGCAGCCCTTGTCAGCGTTGGCACCTGCAGCTACAGATACAGCCATAGACACAATGGTAGCGCATCTCAACATTTTCGCCTCGTCAAATTTTCGCAAGCTCCGAGCACACCGCATGGAGCAATATATCTGGACGAGGCTTTTGAAAGCTTAATTACGAAAGAACTTGGTGGCTAAATTGACTTCAATGGCCTGGAATAGAAGAACGCCTTTGACGAACAGTGGGAATGGGGTATCAAGCGAATGTTCAAGGTTGCACATGAGGACTGGGACTTCTCAGTGCCTCACGCTTTTGCTCGGAGCGGAACAAGCTCAACCTTCAAACTTCAAAGGTACGTGATCTCTTGGCTCGCTCACATGTAGTAAGAAAAGGCCTATTAGTGCTCGGGCCAGTCAAGTTTTTGATATTGCTGTTTCGAGAAGCGAAGTGCTGTTGGGACAGTGTGTTCAACAAGTAATAGCGATGGACGGAAACCCCCCAAAAGGTAGACCATGTGTTGCCCGTGTACAGCTCCTACTAACCGCTAACTTCCAGGGCATCATTCTTCTTGGAAGATATGGAAGTAGCCCGTATATCTCCAATAGACTTGCCCGAGAGTACAAGTCTCGTGGGATCAAAGTAGCGCGCCGTCCGAACATTCAGCAGTGAGTCTATGGCCTCTAAATCTGTTCATCACTGCAGCAGTTCTGAGTCGTTTAGCAGGACCAAGACGTGTCGAGGAGCTATTATTAGCGCACTTGCAGGGGTTATTGTCCAAGGATAGCCAAATTCCAGACAACACATAGATTCGCTGGTCGGGGCAGCCAACCATAACCGTGACTACCTGGACTGCGAGTCTGTGCGCGATTATGAAGCATGGGATGCTACCGCCGTGGATGACTATGCACCACCTTCTTTTCAATTGCGTGTCTCTGCGAAGGGAGATCAGATGAGAGTTATAGGCGCCATACTGGACAGCAACTTGTTGTTGGCTGACTAAGATGGCATCAGAAGGGTAATTCCACGGGGCAAGATTGCGCGAAACCCACCATCGTCCGTGGCCATTGCTCCGATAAAGCCTGCAATGCGTCAAACACATGAGCCAGTCAATGTCAATTCTATGACACCGGGGAGGTCATGGACGAGAAAGTTGAGAGAAATACTGCGGTTGGTGTAGAACAGCATTCTCTGCTCTGAACCTTGCGCTGACATGCACATCTAGAAGGTAATGCAACACCACGATAGTAGTGGCTGCTGCGGCTCTGGGGTGCTTTTTAAACATTTCTTGCATCATATCTTCGACTCCGAGATAGTACAAACTGGTACTTAGGAAAGTTTCGGGCGCCTAATCAATATGAATCAAGCTTAGTCCCACGGTTGAATAACAATCTTGCTCCCACTGACACCTCGATGTAATTTCTCGATACCTTCAGCGACGCTTTCGAGCCCGCCGAGTACTTCAGCGGGAACAGCTTTGAGGTCACCACTTTTGATAGCCTGTTCGATCAACCCATCCTGGGCCAAGAAGTGCCTATGCCATTCTGCGTTTTCGGGAGAGTGGGTCGAGAACCGGTGGAACTGTACCCTGATGCCTTCTGGAAACTCTGTAATGCCAAACATGACTGGCGGTAAAAGCACGAGAATGTTTGCCTTGGTGACAGGCTTCCCCTCTGGCGCGAGGATCTTCACGATGGTCGACACAGATGGCTTGAGCGAAATCGTGTCGATCCAATAGTCGATCGGGAAGAGATCCCGGATCGCCTCAATGGTCGAAGGGTCGCTATGATCGAACACGTAGTCGGCTCCGCATGCTTTGAGAAGATCAAAGTTGTGCGAGGAGCTGGTGCTAATCACAATATAACCCGCTAGTTTGGCGTATGAGATGGACAAACTTCCCATCGCAGACGAGCCACCCCAGATGAGAATCTTCTTGCCCTTTTCGCTTTCAGGCAGCTCGGAGGCAGGAACAGTCGGGCGGTGCATGTTCAAGGTCAAATCGCCAAAGAGTGCTCCAGGAGGAGTGTAGGACGCCAGCGTCACCGCTTTCGTGAAGTCTACATCTCCAATCTGGCCAGCAGTGTGAGTTTGACAGTACTAGTGCAGATCTGGTTCACCATACCTCAACAATTTCAGACTCATCAACAACGGAGAAGCGTTGCAACCCTCCATACTTCACTTTCTTATGCGTAAAGATCTTGGTACCGCACACGACGCGGTCTCCAACCGCAACCTTATTCACACCAGCTCCAAGTGCCTCCACAACTCCAGCGACTGGGCTTCCGAGGACCGCTGGATATTCGACAGGAATCATGGCTAGCTTCGCGACTTTTTCGTCTGCGGGCTGAATGGCGCAAGCTTGAACCTTGACCAAGACCTCGCCATCGCCTGGCTCAGGACGTTCGGTATCACGAACAGTAAATTTACCCTTCGCGGTCTCAAGAAATGCCGCCCGATTGCTCATAGTGACTGCAGATGTAGTGTTTAATGATGGCAGGAATAGGTTCCGCGATGAAAGAAGGAGTCCTTTTTGTGGGAGTAGTCGTCTTAGAGGTCGTAGTAGCATATATGAGATGGAAATTCGCTTTTTGTCAGCAGCGTGAGCTTGCAAGACCGAAGTGCGAGGAGTGTCAGCCTGTTGCGGACGAACAGAAAGATGGGTGGGGCGGCCCATTGCTAGCTGTGGTAGGCATAGTAGCTGTATGCCTTAATCCGAGTGGAACGTGACGAATGAACCGCTGACTGCATATCGACAATTGGGGACTGTAGATTGTGCTTACTCTGAGTCCATGGGCTATCGTGGTGTTTGGCGGAATTGAAGGGGGTAAGCACCATTGATTCGGCTGCGCCTCCCCCGCTTCTGCACTTTCTTCCAATTCTCACCGCCTTCCGCTTGCACTCTATTCATGTCAGCCCCCAACGGTCAAGCAGCAAGATACAATACATTGCTGGTGGTATCGCCTATGACACAAGACCAAGCATGGCAGCATGCGGTGAACCGCGGCCCATCAGTCTCTGAGCCCTGACGAGCTCATTTATCCTTGGCTCTACTGGTATAACAACGCACAACCGATGAGACTGCTGCTTCGAGCATTTATCATCCGCATATCATGGAAGCGCCGAATATCGATCTCGACTCCGACTCTCGGGAGTCTCAACATGAGCCACTCGAGCACCCTGAATTGTCCATCCGTTTAGTTCAGACCTTGCCGCACTTCTCCTCGGATAACTTGGTCCAATGCGAAATCAGTCATCGTGTACTGTTAGAAGCGGCTTCAAAGGAGGATCCGACGAGCACAAACGCTCCCCTCGACCGTATTGGCAATGACGACTTAGACTCCATATCCTATGTATGTCTGAGCTACACCTGGGGCGATCCACGGGATCAGACGTTGATAAGAATTAGTGGGAAATTGGTCCGCGTCGGGCGAAACCTTGCAGACTTCTTGTCCATTGCACGCCGTGCCTTAATCGACACTTCCATCTGGGTTGATGCTTTGCGTATCAATCAGAGGGATACTTCAGAGCGGAATAAACGGGTTCAACAAATGGGAAAGATCTATGCTGGCGCAGCTGCGATATTGATCTGGTTGGGAAATGATCTCGAGGTCGCGCAGGTGCTTCATTCGGTCAATGAAGCAAGTAAACGGTCCTACATCAGCTGGAACGCACCCGTACGCTCATGGAGGTCACATATGCTACATAATTGGACTGCTCGCTGTCTGTACGGTAACGACGCAATTGATGCAACACTTCATGCTGCATCGGGGTCGTCCTCAAGCGCAGCAGCTCGATACAGCGATGTGGCAGCTTTTGTCACATCAGAAGCACCATCGATCTTGAGTGACACGACTGGAAAAGTGGAAAAGCTGTTTGAGCCACTATTCCAGAACGAATACTGGTCAAGAGCTTGGTAGGCAAGCCGATTCGAAGTGTACATATGATCAAAGCTGACTTTGTATTGAAACAATTTCAGGGTAAGCTTGCGCCGTCAGATTCTGCCTAAGAAATTTACTAACTTGTGTTTTACGACGTTCAGGTAACGCAGGAGGTATTGCTCGCGAAAGACGCTGTAGTGGTTGCTGGTGTCGCGTCTCACGGATTGCTCGCATTAGCGAATAAATATCGATCAGCCGTACCATACTTTAGAGAGAACTCCTTCGAAAATTTAGTCGACATCCTCTTACGACGAGTGGGACGACGAGCAAGTAACGACACTGGGCTTGAGAAATGGGGCATTGTCAATCTGCTATATCGCTTTCGCGACAAGAATTGCGCAGTTCGTCGCGATCGTGTTTACTCACTTCTTGCACTCTCAAAAGAAGGCGAGACGCTCGCTGTCGACTACGATGCTTCGCATGAGCAACTTCTGCGCCAGGTGTTGCGTACCCGAGAGTGCTCAATGTGTTTGTGCTCTACAGCTATCGTCGCACACACCTTGAGTCCATGGAACTTCACGCCGATAGAGACCGAACACTTCGAACCACCGTTTGCTGAGCTGCACATGTACGCTTACACCTTGAGCTCAGCTGTGTGCTCTTTCTGCTCCACCTAGGTTCCATACTCCTGGACTCGAAAGAAAGGTCTTGTGCTTTGCCTGGGAAGCGCTTGCCCAGACACATCTAGCCATCTTTTCTGGGAAGAATCTCGACGTACTACCCATTCTCAAGGTGGAAAGGAAGACGCAGAGAAAACAAGCTCGATCTTCGTACAGTCGCGGCAGAACAATAACTCCCGAATACCGTGCGAAAACGGGCGTGGCCTCGAAATAACCAAGAGTCCCTGGCAGCATATATATCGCCTGCAATTCACCTTGCGCACATTAACCGACATCTTGCTAGACGGTACAGCAACAAGAGATCTTGGCTTGAATGCATGCGGGAACCTCTGGCCGAACAGTTCGAACCAAGCGACCTCTGGCGAAGCAAGATTAAACCTGTGCGAGGTCACGGAGGATAGACACGTCGCAAGTCACTTGCAACAGCTGTAATGGCTGGCGATTTGGCTATATGTATAATCTCATTTACACTACGTGGTATGCTCCGATCGAATCCGCCAGGTTGGAATCAATCGCCACTATTCAGTGGCCCTTTGTAAGGTCGACCAAGCCGCTGTTGACCGTTATGACCCTTGCTCTTCCAAACTCTCGAGCCCAGGTAAAGAACTTCGTTCGGCCCCGTTGCAGACGACAGTCGGGCATGGTACTGCAAGTGGGCCTGCTTTCAGCCTCCACGATGTGGGAATGACTAAGTGGGTCAGTATACAGTCTGTGCCAGAGCATCGGTGCTCGCAAACCTTAGATGGCATGGTAGCAATCGGCCAGTGCCTTGGACGAGTACAGTTTCGTAGTTGTACGCTCCATCTCATCCGCGACAAGGACCCAGAAGTTGCGTTCGACCTTAGCTACGGCCTCCATGAGAAGTTCCGACTTCTCTGCCGTCTCCAGCTCCGCCTGTTCGTCCTCGCTGGCTAGCTTGCGAATGTTGGCCTCAAGCTCTTTTGCATTATCATAATTCCTGACGCGCTTCTTGCCAGCCTTGCTGATCAAGCCCGTGCCCTCGCCTGCTGTGTACTGATTGGGGTGGCGTAGATGCATGTAGTCCTTGGGGTCGAAGCCGATCTCGCTGACGGTGGTAGCGACACGTGGTGCGCTGCAGACGTAGCGGCTATAGACGGCAGAAGCAGTGAAGTTGGCGGCCTCACCACGGTTGCGGCGCTCTTGATTGAGGTAGTTGGCGATGTCAGCCCAGCCCATCTTCTGCCCATTGCGTAGGGTCTTGACAAGCTTGTTCTCGGGGTGGTCCTCGATTCGGCGGCGGGTACTCATCTGCTGATCGAGAGGCTTGAGGACGGAGATGTTATTCTCAATCTCAGCCTTGATGGCGCGAGCGCGTTTGAGACCGTCCATGTAGGGCAACTTACGCAAGGTGCTATTCGGGATGTTTAGTTCTGTCTTGCCTTTGACCACGAGGGGTTCTTCGTCTTCTGATATGAAGAGGCCGGGCGAGTAGCTTCGGCTATAGGGATTTGTGTTGCCAACTTTGCGTGAGAAATCGGAGAGCTGCTCGCTGTCTGGTAAAGGTGAGCTGGCAAACGGCTGCCGAAAGGTCGGAGACTTACCATTGTCGCTCGAGGCGGGTGTGTGGTGAGAGAAGCCAACGAGCGTTCCAGTAACGTGGTCAAAGTCGATGACGTTGTCACCACGCTCGCTATCTTCGTGGTCGCTTCCATTTTGTGGTGTGGCCCAGTCATGTGAGCCGAAGATGTCGTCGTGGGCTAAAAAGCTGGAGAAGGTCAGCATGCGACACAATCTCAAACATTCTTAGTGTAAAATTGCTGAAGAGCTCTTGGATACTTTATCGCTGCCATGGTGACAGCAAGTTCAGTGATGCTGGTGGAGGCGAATGTTCTCGTCGTGATGCGGAAGCGACGTTGAAGGGTCGTGACGGCTGCAACATATCCAGGCGATAAAAGCAGACGAACGTACCTGCCTTGAAGATCTGTAGCCCCCATTGTGATGCGGCTCGAAGACTGTCTTTCCTATAAGTCTGTTTTAGCAATTGTTCGTGGTCGTGTTACCAGACTTGGGATAGTGCCGCAAGCAAATCGAATGGCAACTTTATAAAGCTTCAAGACTTACACATAGGTGCGGTAGAGGCAGTACAGAGGTCGCGATTGTAGTTTGTGGCGGTGATGAGTGGTAGCTCTTGTCGTATGTGATGGTATATAGAGAGTCTGTGTGCACGTGCCGCATCCGACGAGTACAGCTTGTGGGTTGCTCAACAATTCATGCAAACGCGAGGAGAAGACAATCGGAGAATCGATGCTCGTTGATGACCTTTTTTGTCTGCGTGAAAGTTATTAGATACGCATCAGGTGAAAGAAGCGAGTACATAGTATGAGAATGAAAATCAAATATGCTGATCTATACAACCAACTTGACTTGATGCTTAATGATAATAGTCTATGGGGGTAAAATGAGACAATAGTCTCACACCTCCCGTCTTGTAACCCCTTGTCCTCGTACCCCAGAGATCGATGCTCTCTTCACCTCGGGTTCTTTTCCCCAGACAAGTTTCCAAATCCCCAATCATAGGAATCTGCCCAAGTGCAGTGAGATTTTGGTCCGAAAGGCCGAGCCAGTAAGTTGAAAACCACGCTCAACGTGAGCATGGTTGTGGAGGACAGTCTTCATCGCAACGCAAAGTAGGTGGCCTCTGCCTTGATTGCTTTCCTCGCGGCCTTGTCCGCAGGTGTCTCTTTTGGTATTGTCTCTTTTGTGATCGAAGCTCGCTTTGACGGGAGCATGGACTTGAATAATGACTTTGTCAAAGCCATGGTTGATATGGATCGCATCGACATGGCATCTTTCTGTGGCATTGTGCTTGTGCTTGTTGGGTTTGCTGAGGCCATCGCGTTCGATGTGAGGTGTCTGGGAGACGATATTTGTGATGTTTCAGAACAGGAAAACTCTTGTCTGAGCGCGAAACTGTTCAAGCAGGTCTTGTGTCTGACTACAATGACAGAGGAGATGCGGGGTTATGCTGATGATGGCTTTGTCTGGTGAGATGAAACCGGAATCATCGGCAGGCTACAAGGCCAACTTTATATCTCACCTCAATTCGAATCATCTCAACCGACACACTAAGCTCAGCCAACGCAAGATGCTGCGGTTCGTGGTTGCGCATTCTCCTTGACGCCAGCTCAGCCCTGCACGGCATAGTCGCAAAGGCACATCCAACCAGCATCTCCACAAAACGCCATAATGCTAAGTGACTCACTCCGTCAACGGTTTCCAGAAGGGCGGTTTCGCTTGCGACAACCTCAATTGGGCTTCGGTGGGGTGGTGTTTGAGGGCTGACCGAGTTGACTCAGATCTAGATTTCTCGGCTAGCCTTGGGACGGTTTGGTGGCTGCCCAAATAGCCCATCCGGTCGGCAACAACACGTGACAGCTTACCAACCACTTTCGTATGCCTCGCATTTAACACTTCACTTGTATTTTGCACGTATAAGGCACATATCAGAGTCATTCAACCTATCAGTCGGTGTGTAGTTTGGGATGCGGTCAATCATTCTGTCAGCGACCCACCACATCTATGGCGAGCTGGCGACGGTGTGTGTACGTTTTCATTTGTATCCGAAAACTGGTTTCTGGTCACGACAACATCTTCCATGCTGGGAGAACTTGCCTCAGATTCGTTGCGATATGTGCATCCCGACTCTACGATGTCTTCGAGCCTATGCCCTCCACTTATGAGATGAGCCGAAAGTCGATCCAATTTCACCCCACTTGATCTGACTGAACGTAACAGTGGGTGCCTTCTCGATTTGCTGGATGACCTTGGGATCGCCCTCGGTAGCATTGCATGGTCCAGCATCGCCAGAGTCGAGCCAATTCATGTAGCCGCCCTCATCCCACCAGATGGACATGGCCAAAACCATACCGCGGGCGAGCGCATTTCCCATTCCCTTCATACCGCCAAGCTGCGAAAACATCTCGGCACCGCCCTGTGCGTTGCAGTAGGCTTGATCCATGGTGATGTTCTTGGCAGCGTTGTCGAGAACTTTGCCGTCCTGGACATACTTGCGAACAATCTGCTGAAGAACACCGTTTTTAGCAGGAAACTGAGTGACTACAGTGAATGACCGAGAAGTGTCCACCTTGAGCTTGGGACCATAGAAATCTTTCGCGCCACGATGACGGTATGGGTTGTCGCCGCACCCGTTCTTGTCGCAAAGGCCTTTGGCACCGCACTCGTCTCCAGTGCAAGTGAAGAGGCTATCTCTGCTGCAAGTGTGTGGCGCTATTTGGTTGGCACGGGCATTCGCCTCCCAGATGTCCATCTCGTTGCAGCATACACCCTTGCCTGCAATGTTGCCCTGCATAATGTGAGTTGAAGGTCTTCAGGTATGACTAACAGACCTACAACGCCGTTGACCCAGGGTGTGACATAACACTGAGCATCGCAATAACCCGTTCCTAAACTCGCACCACCGGGATTCAGCTTCGAGCGACCACCATCCTTCTGCATCTCGGATAAGTAAAGAGCTCCGTTCATGCCGCACGGCAGATGCGAGACGTCGACATCGAAAGAAAACTCGTTGCCATTCAGCTTCAGCATCTCATAGTTCTTCTCGTCCTCGGCAAGAAGGTAGACCCTAGGACTGGCAGTAGAACCGGATGGACTGTACATGTCCAGTTTTACCTGCAGGCCAAGTTAGATACTGCCCACGGTATGAGTTCAAATCGTAGGCAGTGCTTACGCTGCTATCTTTTGTCGTCACACCGAGAGCTGCATAGTCTTGGACACCTTCGATAACGCAGTTTTGCGCGCATGTCTTCTCATCTGGGCACGCAACCGGATCGGCGCCAGAACCCCAGTTGCCACATCCAAGGGCAGTATTGTTCTTTTGGTGGATCCAATGAGTTGCAGCATCAATGACAATGGCGGTCTTCTTAGCCTGGCATCCACGAGCCTTGGTGCATTGCCACGTCGTGAGCTTTGGATGGACCTCCGGAGTGGTACCGAGAGATTGGGCAGAGGCAAGACCCAAAAGGGCTGCCACAAGGAATGTGTAGGAAGACATGACCAGCGACCGACGAGCTCAAAAGTTATGCTGAGTGTAATGGAACCCGTGCATTGTTGCAGACGACTTGCTGTACCATCTTTATACATTTTCAAAATGTCTTGAAAGTACCTCCACCCTAGACCATTCGCCCTTCAATGTGGGGTGCAGCGGCATCAAAGAGCCGCAATACAATTTGAGCCGTCGATATGAGCCGTTTCATCTCGTGACTTTTGTACGAAGTATGTCCATTGGCTGCGATGCTTGCCTCGGCCTCACAATCGGGCTGTCGCTGTTTCGATGTCTCGCCGCGGGGTCCATTGCACCCAAATCGGTCCGGAAGAACATGTATGGAAGCTTCGTTCATTTAACATGCGACATTGTTATTTGCTCGAATTGATTGCACTTGATTGCGGGGCCCCGGACGATGTCGCTGTGCCGGTGCGTTTACCCGGTTTTCACTCGCCAAAAGGGGCTTAATCTGAAGAAGCAGGTAGAAGGATCGGTTGGCGTGCTCAATATCCACTGGTCTGCTCGCTCGAGTATCTGAAGGGTTCCGGGATGAAAAGTGTATGCACGAGTGGTAGTGCACGTGACAATGGGTGAGGATGATCGGGAGTGTCCTCGGAGCTCGAGCCGTTCTCTAAGCCACTTCCAGAAACGCGCCAGGCGAGAGATCCCGGTTCACTTCTGCGAGTGTTCTTCTAGAATGCTCATAGTGCTTCGAAGCGCAGGCTGGTCGAGGGAGATGGCCTCAAGCACTTGACAACGCATTGTCCTCTCGCCCAGTGAGCTCTCGCCATGTCAAAGCCCGATGCTTGCTCTCAAGATTTCCACGCAGCTGTTGTGCCCACCTTCGATAGCAAAATCGAGAGGTGTTTTCAAAACTTGCACCCCATGATCTTCCTGTCCCGACTGGTTGATGGAGTTCACTGCAACCCCATTCCAGTCCGAGTAGGTAACGAACACAGTCGTACAAGCCAATACGAGTTACTTCAGCCAATGGTGTAAGCCCGCCGGCCTGAACCTAGGATAGGTTCCCAATGCTCGAAGTGCTGCATGATAGCGGTCATGTGATGACATGAGCGCCCAAGAATGTCTTGACCTGCGCCTGGAGTCAGATCACAGTCTTTGAGGCCCGCATCAAAACGTATGAGGCTACTGTGACGCCCAAGACAGTCTCTTCTCTTATCTTCCCGCATGGCCTCCGCAATCGTCGGCTGTCGTGTCAAGTCTCGTGGGATGAACAGCTTTGGCGAAATCACACGTTGGAGGAGCTGAATCTGGAAAACGTAATCAGTTATACTCGCGTTCAGAATCGCAGCATGGGCGTCGTAGGTGCTGTCATTTCATAGCGGAGCTAACATGTCCGCTCCGATTGTCTCTAGCTCTTCCACCGCGAGACCCAACATGTGCTGCAAGCTCAATCGTGACGGGAGCAAAGCAGTGACGCTGCAGGGGATCAGGGCTCAGAAAGCTTGTTCGTGCTAGCGCAGCTGCAGGGATGTCTGCCATGACGTCTCAGCCCGCCGTTGGTCTAGTTCGCGGCGTGCCCACCAAGACATGCATTCGACACCACACGCTATCGCCATGCGCGCAAGTCCCGATATAAAACCCACCATTCTGTCACTGCTGCCCTGATCAATGGTGCGCAAGCCTCGTTGCACTTCACGCCTCCCACGCTAACACCAGCAGGCGTCCCTCCTGCGCCAGATCGTAGCCGGGCCTCGCGCCAGACACGCAGAAGCCGGCCTCGATCTCTGCTATGTCACCGACAACATCATAGCCACATCCGGCCCCAGCGGCACCTACCCGCAGCGCGCATACCGCAACCCGCTCGACTCGCTCGTCAAGTTCCTCGACTCCAAGCATGGCGACGACTGGGCCATCTGGGAGTTCCGCGCCGAGGGGACGGGCTATCCCGACTCGGAGGTGTACGACCGCGTCTACCACTACCCGTTCCCCGACCACCACCCGCCGCCGTTTGCGCTGATCCCCAACATCGTGGCCAGCATGCGCAACTGGCTGCATGCGAAGACGGGCCGCGTGGTGGTCGTGCACTGCAAGGCTGGCAAGGGGCGGTCGGGCACTGCCAGTTGCAGCTACCTCATCAGCGAGGAGGGCTGGCCGGTGCACAAGGCCCTGCAGCGCTTCACCGAGCGCCGCATGCGGCCAAACATGGGCAAGGGCGTCAGCATTCCCAGTCAGCTCCGCTGGATTGGCTACGTAGACCGCTGGGCCAAGCACGGCAAGCTATATGTCGAGCGCCAGGTCGAGGTGCTCGAGGTGCACTGCTGGGGGCTGCGCGACGGCGTCAAGATACAGGTTGAGGGCTTTGTCGAGGACGGCAAGCTGATCAAGAACTTCCACACCTTTACACGCGACGAGAGAGAAGTGGTCAGAGGCGAGGTCAAGACAACAGGCATGGCGCAGGCAGTGCACGAGGTCATGTACAAGAACGGCTGGGGAAGCGCTGCGGCGAAGAAAGACACCAAGAGCGCGCAAGGCTCCAAGAACGCCAGCACCGCGTCAGTGGACAATGACGACAAGCAGAACACGTCCAGTGGCACCGATGCTGCGGCCGTCTCAAGAAGAGCCTCCAACGAGAGTCTTCCCTTTGGCACGGGAGATGTGGTTTTCCGGCCGACCAAGCGCGTCGTCTTGCCCACCAACGACATTAACATCGACGTGGAGCGCCGAAACAACGCCGCCTTCGACCTCACCATGGTCACCGCCGTCGCACATGTATGGTTCAATGCTTTCTTTGAGGGTAAAGGCCCGGAGCAGAACGGCAATGCGGACGAGTCGGGCATGTTCCAGATCGAATGGGATGCCATGGATGGCATAAAAGGCTCGTCGCGCAAGGGCACCCAGGCCTTTGAGCGAATCGCCGTGGTGTGGCGAGCGCTGTCAGCTGACGAGGGCCGACCTGGCGTCGTCATCACCGAGCCACGAGAAGGCGAGGAAGTACACCAGTCCGGCCCAGCAGATTGGCATGGAACAACAGGCGTCGAACCTAGCGAAGGGAAGGACTTGGGCCTACGCACAGCGAGCCCAGAAACATCAGAGGCAAATCTCAGCAAAGCCAACAGTATCCGAAGCCAGAATGAACAGAATCCCACTGTCGTTGCTGCGCTAGGCTGGAGGAACAGCGATGAGAGCGATGTTCATTGTGTTCGAGCCCACGGCCCGAATGGCGAGGAGCTTGTGAACGACAGTCCAGTCAGTGCCAGGACCAGCACGGAGGTGGGCGGGAGCGGGTCGGGAGCAAGCGCCTCGCAGTCCCTGTCGCCAAGCCACACCGTAAGTCCAACTGGTAACGACATCGATGAGAGATCGCGGGAACACAATGCCAGGTCGCACGGGCACGGTGGTCATGTGGACGGCGTTGTGCATGGCCTGAAATACCACCTTTCCGGAGCAGCATCTACTGGCGAGCTGCCCGATGGCCGGCCAGAATCAGAAATGAAGAACCCAAAGGAACACGTGCTGGGTCACCTTGGCAAGATGAAAAGCAGCTCATGAGGCGAATTTTATTCAGACAACAAGGTCTGGGAAGGATCGATTACAAGGTGCTGCGTGAAGCACTGTCGAGCGTGATGCATGCACGCTCGAGCAAAGCAAAGGCCAAACGCGGGTGTGGTGCAGCGTATGAAAGACGTGCACGAAGCATGTTCTCCTACATGATGCAGGGTGCAGGATGCATTGATGAGGCGTTGGACACCGAGGTACAGGACCTTCCCGCCACGAACAGGCCTTTACGGTTGATGGGAATTTTGTCGTTGATTAGCATTGCTTTTGATATACCACAGCCGTTGAATTGACATGAATCCTGTTCCTTGATACAGATGTTATGATCCTGATCCCAACACCATCTCACAGGCAGCACGTCTTCTCTTAGTGCAGAAAGTGAGGCGAACTTCTTCCCTGCGGTGAGCTTGTGCGTTATATGGTGCTAGCTGGTTACATCACTAGCACCGCGTCCCAACCAGTAGTGTTCGCATGCACAACGCACCATCGCAGCATTTCCGTAACACAGCACCAGCCTGCTTGAGCGAACATGGCAAAATGCGTGTGCGTGGAGGGACAAGGCGCCTGTGCGGAAGACAGGCGCAGGGCAACCTCGCTCGAAGTGGCGTCGACACGGCAGCTCCGGAGTTTTATAAAAGCAGACGCGCACAGCTAGCGATGTGCTCTGCCGCTTTCAACTGCAATCGAAGGGCATTGATACCCCAGAGAGTATTCATTGCGCGACCTTGTGGCAATTGCGCAACATCGGACGAGGCTGAAGGCGCGTAAGAGACGGCTGAGCCTATAACCTGGCTCGCATTGGTCACGACGCTCACCGGTCGCGCAGACTCACCCATCAGCCTGTCTGGCGCTGCAACTCAGCGAGACTGCGCCCAATCCGAGAGTAAAGCAGTCCTACAAGAACGTGGTGACCGGTTAGGCAACAACTCGGCTACGAAGCTGACACCCAGGTATGTACGGCCTCCGTTCCCAATAATATACACAACTTACTGATAGGCAAATTTATGGTATGTAGCGTGCAGTCAAAAACTTCAGCCTTGTGCTAAAAGCAACACCAAACCCTCTGACGCAGGCAGAGGCAGGGATCTCTAACAGCCCGTGTCGAATTGACTGCAGGGTAGACGTGCCGAAGTGAGATACAAGGTGGAGCCTCACGTAGATGCAATTCGGCATACGCGATTAGTGCAATCGTACAAGTAAAGCAGAGGCAAATCAGCCGACTTGGTTAGGTAGCACTTGAGGCTCTTCGCCCCATCGGAGTATAAGGTAAGTGAAGGGTCTATCGTAACCTCCTTCTTCAGCCTTGTCACAAGTCCAGTCCAATATCTTCTCCATTGTAAAGAACACCGCTGAGCGGTTCTGCCATAGCCTGAACACGTCCGCTCTCTTGATTTGTGATCAATGAACGACCCAAAGTCTGCCAAAGCATCAACACGACAAGCTACTCAGCAAAAGCAGCTATCAGACACTTCGTCGTCCTCGCCAGTCATTGTTCCTACGCCATCAGTCACCTCAGAGCCAGACGACATCTCGTTGCGCGACAACGCCAAGATGGAGTCTTCGCCAGGTAGTGTCGAAGCCCAGGCGACCGATGAGGCGCAAACTTTAGCAGAGCAAGAAGCGTCCACTGTACCGCCACAGATCGATGACGGCAAAATTGACATCATTGCCGAGAAGAGGAAGACGCAGAGGAGCACGAAAGGCAAACAGTCAAAAAAGGCCAAACGTAAGGTCGAAGAGAGCTCCGTGTCCGAGCTAAGCGATGATGACACCGATTGTGACTCAGAGGAGAACAGCGAGGACGAGAAAGCAAGGCGTAAAAACAAGCGAAAACTGGCCGCCAAGCGAGCTGCGGCCAAGAAGAAGCAGAAAAAGAAGGCCAAGAGCAAGAAGAGCAGGAGCAAAAAGTATGAGTCGACCAGCGATGAGACCAGTACAGATGATTCGTCTTCCTCCGAGTCCGACTCTGAAGAACAAGACAGGAAGTCGCGTCGTAAAGCGCTCAAACTTAAGGCAAAGAAGAAGAAGAAGAAGAAGGCTAGGAAGACAGAAACCTCCAGCGACGAGAGTGACTCAGACTCATCTTCTAGCTCATCCAGCAGTGATTCTAGCGCGGCCGACAAGAGGACGATGCGAAAACGAGCGAAGGCCAAGACCAGGCGGAAGGGTAGGAAGTTGATCGGATCAGACAGCCCATCTTCGAGCGAGTCCTCCGCCGATGAAGGCGGCCCCGTACCACCTGCCGACCTACCCGTAGATCCGCCCGCGCCAGGTGATGACATTGACATCCAGGTGGCCAAAGTCTCAAACATACTCGCGAAACTCAAATTGCAGCAGACGGCTGCTTCTGCAACAGCCACGGCCAGCAGGCTCGATAAGATTGTCAAGAAGAACACCCTGGAATTCAAGCGCGTGGATCAGGTATACGACATGAAGATCCGAGACTGGAAGTTGGTTGAGAGCAACAAAGACACCAAGGACGAGTTTGATTGTGTTTTTACTGTCCGCAGGAGACTGAATTGGGAAGGCAAGTACCAAGAGACGCAGGTTGACATCAAGTCGAAAGTACTTCGAAATTGCCTGCAGAAAGTCTTCAAGGAGTGTAAGAGCATCAGCCTCGTGGAAGATACACCTCAGATTGATCCGCACACGCTGTTCCACTTTTACGACGAGATCAAGACGTACGTCAAGAAAGAGTTGAAGCCTAAGCTGAAGCGGGCACGCAAGTCGAAAGACAAGAAGCTGCGCACGCAGCAGATTGCTCAGTGCAAGCTCTTGCTGAAGTATCTCGATGAAGACTACACTGCTATCCGCAAGGCATTAAAGCCAATGCTCAAGGCAGGCACCATCACGTATGACCTCGTCTGGGCACTTTTCAAGCCCAACACGATCGCCTTCACACCCACATATGGTAACAAGGACGATCCGCGATGCTTCAGAGTCGACTTTTCGTATGAGTACGAGAGCTGGTTGACGCAAGCTAAGTCATTGGTTGTTGATGGAAGGTATCTGGAGTACGATGGTAAAGCTTTCGGCCTGGGCGACCACCAAGTCCAGATTCAAGCCTTCAAGGGTCACAAGAAGATTACGAGCCTGTCTGCGTACCCACTCAAGTACCACAAAGATCCAGATGGCATCAAGAGGCAACTGATCCAGCGGGGCATGAAGTTCGTGGCGCTGCAAGGCATGAACTACCGGTTGCAGAAGGGCATTGCTTATATGAAACATAAGAATAGCGTCATCAGATTCAACATCAACGGCCGTGTCATGATCGATCCGGCCATCTTCCGCCGCATCAATCCCAACTACCAGCTCTCGTATATCAAGCATGACGAGCTCAACCAGGATGAAGAAGATGATGACGACAAGAGCGAAGATTGCTGTTGTTCCGACGATGACGAGTCCGACAGAGAGCAGGATGAGATGCGCACTGTCATGTGGAAGGATCAGAAAGGTAAGCGGTCTAGTTGCGAATTGAATGTGAAAAATATACTTACTGCCTACCTACACCTTTGCAGGCAAGAAATGGCCGATCAAACTCCCACAAAGCGTCATCGAGAAGGAAGCCGGATCAAATCCTGAAGTCAAGATTGATGGCGACGACGACGACGGCACCGACAGCAAATGCCATGTCTTCACAGAAGAAGAACTCCTCATTGCTTCGCCCGTCGTCCTCGGATTCGCGTTCTCGGAGAAGTACTGGCTGGAGTTCTCCCTCTCCGGCATCGAGGAGATCAATTGGAATGCCGAAGCCTTCGACTCCCTTGTGTTGCCCGACCGCATCAAGCAGAACCTGAAGGGTCTAGTGTCTTCACACAGGTTTAATGCTGCCAAGACCATCGATGATGTGATTCAAGGCAAAGGCAAAGGTCTGAACGTCGTGCTTCACGGTCCACCAGGAGTTGGCAAGACGCTGACAGGTGAATCCATTGCGGAGTACCTTAAATGTCCGCTATATGCTGTCTCTGCCGGAGAGTTGGGCACCAACAGCAGGTCGCTCGAGCAGGATCTTAACCGCATCATGGACATAACTCACTCATGGGGAGCCATCTTGCTTCTCGACGAAGCCGATGTCTTCCTAGAAGCGAGACAGCCGCACGACATACACCGCAACTCGCTCGTGTCTGTATTCCTCCGTCTTACCGAGTACTACCAAGGCATTCTGTTCCTGACCACGAACCGCGTCGAGACTTTTGATGAGGCGTTCCAGAGTCGAATCCACATGGGCATCCGATATGAGAATCTGCAGCCCAAGGCGCGCAAGAAGATCTGGCAACATCATGTCGGAAAGGTGGAGAAGATGGCTGAGATGGCGAAGGGTAAAGATGAAGGTAAAGTCAAGCCGTTCAGTGAGGCCGACTTTGATGAATTAAGCAAGCGGAATATGAATGGTCGACAGGTGAGTAGACGATCATTTCAAAGCCTGGACATGCATGTGCTAAGAGACTTCTGCAGATCAAGAACACGGTCAAGACGAGCCAGTCCATTGCGCTTGCTGAGAAAGCGATCTTCAGCATGGAGCATGTCAAGCGTGTGCTGGAGGTTGCAGAAGCGTTCGAGGACGATATGCGTGGAGGGAAAGGGTACCGCGACGCCATGAGGCACTATACCTAAGGTTGCTAAGGGTCGGGTCGCTGTGGGCTTCCAAGGTTACACCCCGGCGAGGTTGCGTCCATAAACAACATCCACAAGAAAGACCACAACGATTTGCTGGAGCCAGACGGGTCATATAAACGGCTGAACAACGTCAATATCATCTCGGAATATATTTTCCCCCCTCTTTTTCCTCGTCTCACGGCCTCAGAACTTGGTGGGCGCGTAGTCGCACCTACGGCCGTACGCGTATCTGTGGCTCCCAGCCTGTATGTAGTCACATCCCCACTTGTCTCTCCTCTTTCTATCAATCCATACGTTTCCCAAATCTTCCACCTTGCTTCCTCTTACGGTTGTTCTGTTGATGTCGCTAGTGTGGGGACTCGCGCTGCTGCCGCGGCCAGACGCCATGCGGGCGGGCCTCGTCACGCTCAGCTGGACGCTGTCGTCAGATCGGTGACGATCAGAGTCCTCACGGCGCTTGGTTTTCCATTCGTGACAGGCACGCCCCGATCAACGGTTGTATTGCTATCTGTTGTCGTTTTGTGATGTTCGTGTACAGGAGCTCTCAGCTCAGGTAAGTGCACTTGCCCACCAGGCAGTGCCTGCTACGATAGGATATCATGTGACTCAACCCACGTGGTTACATGTAGCGTGGGCTGCTTATGGTGCCGTCACGAAGCAAGGCCGGCATGGCTACAGGTGAGTGAGCTGTCCGGTCAATGTGATTCAAGAACATTGAGACGTGTCGCTGATCAAGCGTCGTCTATGCAGAGTATGTGCCGTTAAGCTGCTGCTAGAAACTTGCGCTCGGCTTTCGAAAGGCCGCAGCACTCTACAGGCGATGGGCCTGGGCGGCAGATTGCTAGATGAAAATTCAAAAAATCAACTAGGCTCAGGCCCGAGCCTAAGTTGCAGGTGTCGCAATTGTGGTGGCGCGAAGGCCTTTGAGGCAGCTGAACCCACGCCTACTGCGGCGTCTGTAGGCTCGAGAGTCACAGCCACAGCCCCAGCCCAACTGAGCTCTGGATCTCAAGAGTGCCTCAGCGTGAGTGTGAAGGTTTCAACACGCAGCGCACAGCACTGCCCGCCTGCACGCTTGTTCACAGCCGCACATCAGACAGGGCGAAATTGAACGTGGTCGAGGGCTAGTAAGGCTACTAATAACTCACCACAGATGATGGGCAGTCGCAAATAATTGCGACGATAGGATGCGGTGGGATAGAGGCGTCCGTCACGGCAGGGGGATTCGCCATGCGTCCGCAAGAGGCATTTTGTTCAAGCACTGAGGCACTACAGGCTCATCTCGACCCAAATAAGGGCGCGAAGGTGACAAACAACGACTCATGGCTTGTTACAATGTATGAAACTGGGTTGCAGAACCGTGCCGTTATGAACGGATGCCGACGGGCTTCCTGCTCACCCGAACTTGCGAGCGACAAACACTCCCACAAGCCACGATCTGGCGACCTGCTCGCTCTCACACCGCAGCCACATCACCAGTTCAGAATACTGCTCTCAGATTGCACCTTCTTCTGCTTTAGCGCACTGCACATGCTTCTGGTCGGGTGGACTTTGGGCATAGAATGCAGAGAGTCAAGATGTGTGCCTCGAGAATACCGCGTTCCGTATCTCGCATGCCCATGTAGGCTTTTCACTTGCTAGACTATCACTGTCATTCATAGCAGCTCAAATCCCTTGCGATGCGCTCTCTATCAGCGCATCGCAAGTAGAATGAACGTTTTGTCACGTGTGCAAGATTGTGAAGTTGGTACATGAAGCAGCTCACCACATTTCGGGCTTAGCACATCAATATTCGTGTTCTATTACCAAGAATCCCATTTACCACACATACTCGCCCGCCTTCCGTCGAATTGACAACTTCACAACGACTTTCTGCGCGCGCGCGGACCTTCCGGGGTTCTGCCATCCGCCTAAGTTACCCCAACCGGATGTCACGTGTGTCACTAGCGCGCCAAGCAGACCTGCTGTCTTATAAGCCCTACCAGGCCACGCCCTCGACACTCTCGCCCAGACAATCACTTCGACCCACCTGTCTGCCTTCAAAACTCATTCCTTCGAGCTCAGCCATTCGAAGCATCATCAATTCAATCATCTGTCTTCGAAGACTTTGGTCTCATCTTCGGTTATCTCAACCTGACAACCTCACATCAACATGGTCACAACGCATTCACATCAACATCATTCGATGACATCACATCAACACTTCACAACATCAACAACAGTAACATACCCCACAAGCGAGCCGGCACTCTATGCCAAGACTATACCAAAACCACCTTAACTACGCGATGCCTCTATGCAACGATATACAATCAGAATCAAAAGAACGTCGTATACAGACCGCACTCCAGGCTCTTAGGCAAGACGCGACAATGCCCTTGCAGCGCGTTGCTTTAATATACAATGTCCCTCAAACAACGCTACAGGACCGTCGTGCTGGCACCTCTTCAAGACGCAAATGCGCACCTAACTCAAGGAACCTTCGTCTATTAGAGGAGAGAGTACTTGTTATTCACATACTTGACCTTGACGGGCGAGGATTTCCGCCTAGGCTCGATGCTGTAAAGGATATGGCCGATCTAGTGCGCAAGGAGCGTGGCCAACCGCTGATGTGTTATCAATCCAAGTCTCCTATACTTCTCTGAGGTCCTGACCGTCTGATCTCACTCGTGAGTTCAGATGCACCAGGCTCTTAGCTTGTGATGAGCGGAAGGTTGACTAGAAGAGAGGGCTGATGGTAGGCTTCTGTAGTTCCGATAACGATGACAAAAAGGTGGTGATTGCTGAAGCTCAACCAATACTGCGAGAGTATAACAGATATTCAATTTAGGTAATGAGACCTTACACTGAGTATCTATGCTGAGTTGACTACGAAGGAAGACAATACTCTGAGAGATCCACCTCCGTTATATATTCCCATCCTACGTTCTGTTCTGCCGGCCGAGCGAGCTCTCTGCGGTGCTATTCTGCAGATTGCTCATTCTGCTGCAGAATGCTGGTTCTGTTGTCCGATCTTGCGGAATGTCCTTAGCCTCGCCAAGACCTGCAGGATGCGCTAGTGGGTCACGTGACCCGTCTAGTGCGGGGTTTTCCGCCTGTCCTCTAGCCAGGCCCTGTGGCTTATCTGGGGCTGATTCTTTCTTACCGTCATTACTTAGTTGTGTATACAACACCTGTGAGGCATCTGTAACATGGTGGGCGTTAAATGGGCTCACAACTTCGTTAAGCGTCAACTTGAGCTTAAGGTCGCGTTCAATCGAAAGTACGACTATAAGAGAGCTCTCTGCAAGGATCTTGAGGTTATACAAGGCTGGTTTAAGCTTGTGGAGAATATGAAGGCTAAGCACAGTATCTAAGACAAAGACACCTACAACTTTGACAAGACAGGCTTCATGATGGGCCAGATATCAACTAGAGCAGTAGTCACTAGCTCTGAGCGTCAAGGAGGGCCGAAGACAGTACAGCAGGGTAATCGAGAGTGGAGTATAGTGATCCAAGGCATCAATGCAACTAGGTGGGCGATCCCACCCTTTGTCATCTTCCAGGGCAAGAACCACCTCTCCGCCTGGTACAAGGGGGATAACCTACCTTCTGATTAGGATATTGGTGTCTCTGAGAACGGCTGGACAACAAATGAGCTTGGCTTGGCGTGGTTAAAGCACTTTGACGCTCATACAAAAACACGTACTGTGAGCACAGTACGTTTGCTTATCATCGACGGCCACAAGAGCTATGACTCGGTTGCTTTCCAGCTGTACTGCAAGGATAACAAGATTATCACTCTCTGCATGCCTCCTCACTTGTCGACACCTCATTGCCCTCGCTAACCCACTCGCCAAACGCGCGCTTTGGAGCTCTCATAATAGCGTCTCACGATACTTCATGTGACTGTACGACTACCTGCTGCCACTAGTTGTCCAGGAGCTGTCACAGGCAGTAAGCAAAGTACACCTAAGCTTTGACGGATGGACAACAAAGGGTGGCAAGAAGGTCTTTCTCAGTATCCTTGCTCATTACGTCACGGCCGACGGCAAGCTTTGCGACTTGCCTATCGCACTGCCTCAGCTAACCGGCTGCCATACTGGTGAGAGGATGGCTGAGGTAGTGCTAACAATCCTGCAGAAGTTTTGTATCAGCCCCCGCAAAGTCGGTTACTTTGTGCTCAATAACGCGAGCAATAACGACTCTACTATACAAGCAATTGCGCAGAAGCCGGAGTGGGACTTCAACGCTACTCACCGTCGCCTCCGCTGCGGTCCTCACACGCTCAACCTCATCGGCCAGGTGCTCCTTTGGGGCAAGAAAGCAGAGGCGTACAACAACGATCACGCCTCATCCAACATTGCAGAGGAGACGCAGCTCATGAAGGAGTGGCGACGCGATGGCCCATTAGGCGTACTTCTCGGCGTAATCACCTTCATCAAAACACCACAACAGTACGCTCTTTTTAAGAAGTTTCAGCGCCTAGCTCAAGGTGAATTGCCTGCAGAAAAGCAGAGTATACTCGAGCCTGTTAAGCCAGTTGTTACACGCTGGAACTCGTATTACTCATGCTTTGAGCGCGCTGTCAAACTGCAGGTAGCAGTTAACGCCTACGCAAACGGTCACATCAATTGCATCAAAACTGAAGACGCCTACGCTAGAAGCCGTAACAACCAGCTACCCGGCGCGCCTGCGTGGATGATCAGACGGCCTTAGCGCTGCTGATTGGCAGGTTGTTACAGAGTATATGGACGTTCTTGGGCCGCTGAAGGAGTGTACAAAACGCCTCGAAGGACGCGGTGGGCAAGGCAAATACGGCTCGATTGCTGAGATTATTCCAGTATTTGAGTACTTACTCGGAGTACTATAATCACGACTCCAAAGCTACGAGGACGTTATACACGACGCGCACAAGGAAGCGCCCGAAGACCACCTCGTGATCAACCTACGCGCTGCTATCGACAAGGCGCATGAGTACTACAACAAGTTCGACCTATCGCCAGCTTACTACGCTGCTACAATCCTCCATCCTCGCTACAAGTACTACTGCGACGCAATATGGGAGCCTCAGTGGCTAGAGTTGAATAATCGCAATTTTCAAGCTTTGTGGGGGCAGTACAAAGGCTTACCGAGGCCTCGTACACACACACAAATAATCGCCAACAATATTGACGACGCGATCGATAGTATCGTCGACCCAGGCGCTGCTAGCAGCAACAAGGAGGATGAGTTTGAGCAGTGGAAGCGCTGCGAGCCATGTGCTGCAAAGGGTAGTACTCACGTAACAGACCCTATAAAATACTGGGTAGAGCTGCGCGATTGCTACCCCAACCTCAGCCAACTCGCAATTGACATACTCTCTATCCCAGCCTCGAGCTGTGAGTGTGAGCGCTGTTTCAGTGAGCTGGGTGACCTGTTAGAGCCTCGCCAACGAGGGATCTCACCTGAGCTTTTGGCAGCAATCCAATGTATGAGGAGATGGAGAAGAGCTGGCCTTCGCAGCGACGATGAGGTGGACGAGAAGGTGCTCACCGACGAGCAGCTGAACGCCAGGTACGCGGTGGATACATGGGACGATGGCTGAGAAACTCAACACCAGAAATCCTATACAACTTTCCTAATTAGGAATCAAGCCAATCAAGCCCATCAAGCCGGCCGACCCTCCGCAGCCAATCAAGCCGGCTGGCTTGTTGACAAGTATGGTCTTGGCATAGAGTGCTGGTTCGCTTGTAGTGCCGGCTTGCTTGTGAGGTACGCTGCCGGTACTTGACTCAAGTCACCTTCCACCTTGACCATCGACCTTGACCACAAGTCTCAACATCACATCAAGTCACACATCACCATGAGCTTCAATCAACTATCAACTCTCTCTTCTCGCCTGAGCTGGTATGTTCCCTCCTTCATCATGTTTTTCTGCTAACTCGTCAAGCTCTGCTATTCGCTTGTGCTGAAGTGACTCACCATGACGACCATCCTCAACGTCAATATCACTCGGTTCACTCAACAATCTCACATGCGTCACGTCGTACATCTACTTCGACTGACTTTACCGACCAATCGATCGCTCCACAACATCACCGCCTCTTCAGGCTTTGATCTCGGTCCGACATCATCGTATCAGCAGAGCACGCTCACGCCATCCAACTTCCGACATCGAACCTTTGCTCCGACGATCTCGAGCTTGCAACTTCATGGGCGAAAGACAGTAAGAGCGTGGATCGCATTCTGGTGTGTGTTTGGAAGGTAGTTCGAGGCTTTTGCCTGGCGCAGCTGATCATGTCGACTGTACGGTGCTAGAGGATAGATCGTCATTGCACGAAGCCTACCGTACAGTCTTTCGGGTGCTGCCATGTGAACCACGCTTTTAACACAGCGTGCACCTGGAGTATCAGTCACAAACCCCATGATCTTGGCAGCTGTCCTGCACATTCTTGAATTGGCCTGAGCCAAAGCCGCCATCAAGAATGTGCAGCTGAACTTTCCAAGCGCCTTCAGTTGCATTGGGCTGATGGCAGTGGCCATGAACAACCTCGACTCGAACATTAAACATCGCACAGTGCATTTCATGCTGGAACGGTCTGTCAGTGAAGAGCTTTGCTCCACTGAATTGTTTGTTGCACATCAATGATCATCAGGTGGTCAGTCAAGAGCTTTTGCTCGACTGAAGTGTTGGATTGGAACATCATCAATGAAAGCAATTGACCTTCGGTCGCCCATCACTCTTCCACCTGCTGTCCTTGCCTTTCGTGATGATTGATGTCTTCGTTCCATTTCTGCCACTTCTAATGAGCTCACTTCCAACTGTCCTGGCTCTTTCGCCTCGATGACTTGCAGCTATCGCATTGGTTGTTTCTTGCGTCCACACTCATCTCAACACGCTTTCCCACCACAGTAAGCCTATCTTCAGAGAGTCTAGCACTCTCTCGAGTCTTTTCGATGTCGCTCGCGCATCTTCGTTGCAATCCTGGGGCAGCAACTTCACGTTCAATGCCACCCGAAATGGAGCATGGATGATCGAGGTTGACGTCGGAGTTGTAGTAGTGCATGACATAAGCGAAAGACCCGTTCTAGACTTACTTTCCCGACGCGCCAAGCGGTGGCTGAAAGATCTCTCTCCGCAATGCGCGAACCCCACTCAGCTCTCGGATATCCTCTGCTTCTCCTTATTTACGTTGTATTCCCGTTGCAACACAAGTCCGCCTTGCAGCGCAGAAGCGGGAGCTGACGCTTAATCCTAGCTGAGTACAGCCAAGGCGCGGCGCAAGCATCTGCGCCATGAACGACGATGTTCAGCCATCCACCAGCCCCGATCCTCCAACCACCGCGTCACAGACATCGGATCTGCCACCAAAGAAGAAGCAAAAGCGGAACAAGCCAACCTTGAGCTGTGAAGAGTGCGTTGAACGCAAAACAAAGGTAGGTTTGTCCTTTCACGACATTCCAATGGACGCGCAAAGACGCGCGTTGCGCAAACTCGTGAAGCAGGACGTCATCGCTAATGCGCGCAGTGCGATCGCACTCGACCTCATTGCCTAGCATGCATCAAGCGACAATCAACATGCAAGTACTCCGAAATAGCAAATCTGATTGCATCTTCAGCCGACAAGTAAGTACTTCAAATCCCAACAAGCGGCACACAATCCCAAACTCCATCGCTGCAGCTGCTAAGGATTGACAGGATTGGCGCATCGCGGTCGGGTCGTTCTAGGAAGCAGAGCTCTAAGCCCACACTCAGCAAGCAACCAAATGCATTGCCTGCTCACGTGAGTTGTAGTTCCTGGTATCTCGGCATGTTGAGATGAGGCACACTGAGCTGCCATATTGATGTTCCTCCCAACAAGTCAAGGCTTTAGGCCTGATGTTGCATGGTGCAGACGCCTCTGGCATGCCATGGGAACAGGTGTTCATGTAGATCAGGCCGCATCCATTTGTGCGATTTGTTCGGGCCGCTGTTGCTTACATCTGTATGAACCATGATCAAGCGAGTTGCTGACGCCCGCAGGTACCGCCGACGCCTATCAGGACGCATTATCGCAGTGTCTCTCTGTCGTCATCAGGCTCGTCTCCGTTCTTGCTGTCCAACATTCCCTATTCAAATCACACTCCAGCACCCTTCTTTGGTCTTGGCTCCGAGCATCCTTTTGCCAACTACTGGACGAGTCGTGGCGGTCTTGCCGAGGTAGTGGGTGTCCTGCCTGCCAAGGAGCAGGCAGACATCCTCGTGGACAAGTACTTCGATGCAGTCGATCCTGTGTATCCTATGGTACACCGTAGGAACTTCTACGCTGACTATGAACGCTTCTGGTCTTTACCGCAGGAAGAGAAGCAAGTAGCAGACCCGGTCTTAGTGGCTTTGCACTTTGTTGTGTATGCTATGGGCACACAGTTCATCCACACTCCGTCCAACCAGGAACGAGCACAGATCGCAGAGTTCTACGTTTCAGCCGCGCAACAAGCTCTTCGATTATCTTCGTATCTTAGTCGAGCGTCGGTAAGGACATTGCAAGCTATGGTGCTGATAGGCTACTTCCTCATGAATGACAACCACGCGTCTGATGCCTGGGCTTTTGGCGGCGTTCTGGTCAGACAAGCATATGCTATGGGCCTGCATCGCGATCCTGACACCATCGCGCCCCGTTGTTCACGAAGTGACAAGCAACAACGACGGAAATTGTGGCAGGCGATCTTCTTCCAGGACACTTTTCTTACAGTGCTACTCAAACTTCCCCCGACGACTACGTTTTCCGACATCCGACCGGAATCCCTGGGCGACGAGCTTGATGATTATGTACCGAACGGGGCCTCTTTGAACGGTACCACTGATCCAATCATTAATCCTATGAGTATCAGCAATATCGCCAGTATCACCGATCTATATCCACCTTACGAACTCTCTGATCGCAGATATATACGGTCTATGTGGCATATGGCCAACCTTGTGTCCCGCACTGTCTGCACACCGCGGTCTCTTTCCACACCTCTGACCACTTCCGTAGCCCATAAGGCGCAACTGGTGAATGAGTTCTTCAGCCTCCATCAGAGCTTCCCGGAGGATCTCACAACTTCTGATGACGACACGATTCGAACTATGGCAGAGACGAATGCACGTGGATTACGGCAAAACCTCTTCTTCCGAAGCAATTTCTGGCATTGCGTCATGGCTGTCCAAGCTGATGAGAACGCTCCTGAGGCTATAGTGCCAGATGTCAAAGGTGCACTTGAGGCCGCGAGGATGGCGCTGCAAGCCTTCTTCCATTTCTGGGAGTATCTGAGGACAGACGCAAGTGTCTGGTGGGTTTTCCAGCATCGTGCTTTCGAAGAAGCTGTGAGTTTATCATGTGTCACATCGGACGCACCATGACTAACATGACATCTAGCTGCTCATGGCTCGTATCCTTGGCCAACAAGAACAGCCATTGTCGCCTATGCATAACGGCTTGCCCCCCTCATCCGACTCGCTTCTCCAGCTCGCGAAAGAAGATGCGCGCAAGTGTTTGGAGATATTAGATTTAGTGGGCATTGCACCAGAGATGCAGAAGACAAGGACAGAAGTTTTGAGGACAGCCTTCGCCGACATTCTTTGGTGACCTAGAGCTGCTGAGGCACAAGGAACACCGTCGCTTCTCTACACAGCATGTACGAATACAAAACTTATAATACCGATCGTGTCCCTTAACGTCTCTTCTTGGACCACCTCGATAGTTTCGAGATATTAGGGCTCCCAGATTTCTAGTACAATGGCGCAGACACGGCTCATGCCAGGAAGGTGTCAGCCCGATACACCACACGGTATGTAACGGTAAGCCGCAATATCTTCTAGGGAAACCCGGCGGCCATGGCAATAAATCCCCGCGCAGCTCACGAGCAACGATACACCAAGATAGTTGTCTTGTTGCATACCTGAAGACTTGACGCGAACCTTGATAAACCGTAGATCCCTCTAGCACCACCCTGAGCTCTTCAGCCTCCTGCTACAATTGTCTCTTTCGATAAGCTTCCGTCACCGAGTTGGCTGAGTCCGATCGAAGTGCAACATCACCACGGACATCATAGTCGCATCGATGACGTATAGATAGACCTCGTGGCGCGGCATCCACGCATCTGGGTCGTCCAGTGAGGGTCTATGGTTGGTTTCGAACATTGCAAGCATTGCCTAGATTTTCTATCGACAGACACAGATGGTCAATTGCTGATATCCTCTGAGTTGGTGTACTGTATGTCGATGATGGGCTTCTGGTGGTAGACGTCAATAACATTTTTATGCAGCTACGCCCACGGAACCATACAGTCAATGCGAGCGGCATCCATCCCGTAGGTCCAGCCATGCTAGCCGCCGAGCGTTGCTCGACGCGATGAGTCGACTGCGCATAGAGCGTATAGCCAGTAATTCAAAAACTGAGCAGGCACATAACGCACGCACCGCCCCGTTTCATTGCATCTTTTCTTCTCCCTCACGGCTTAAATAGTCCCGAGATCCCGCGACCTCGGCTCTTTTTAAGGGAGCTTGCGAATCCGAATGCATGTAAGAGAATGAAGTGGAGGACGAGGCTCGTAAGAGGCTATCGGTGCATCGCCGGAGATAGCAACTTGACTGCTCATGTCAGACAGGTAGGTTTGCAGCTACTGAGCCGATCACCGAATATGCTGCAGTAGTTCTTAGCAAGAATCAGGCTCGAAGCTGCCCGCATCCTTGCCATGTGGCAGGAATGGCCGCTGACTCGTGAAGGAGACCTTAGGACGCTCGATACATACTCATCTTGGACCACGGAGCTTTATTGACTTCGATAAGCGTTTTCTGGTACGACTTCGGTGAAGGTGGAATCGAATGATCGTCCTAGACTTAACCCTACATGCGACTGTCAAGATGAAGTCGGCGTTCCAGAAGCAGTCCATGGCGCGGAGTCGATGATGCTCTGAGGCCAGTCCAACCATCCCAGTAGGTCTGGAGTGACTGCCAGGAGAGACCGAGTGGCAAAGAGCAGATATCGCGGCCACTTAACAACCCACCAAACTGGTCCAGCTTGGGCTAGTAGTGCAGCGAAGTGAACCGTAACAATGCACGCCACAGGATTGTGCGCGGCAAGGAGTTCAAGGAAACGATTCGTAATTCTGGCCGCCCACAGAAACAGGAAGGAATTCACGTCGCGATCTGGTGGAATATGTTGGACTCGTAGGGCGACGCTATAAAGCTCTTGTATGGCTTCGATGCAAACGGTCTTGTCATGTGTGTCGAGCACCAGCTCGGTCAAATCCATTAGGCGAAGAATGTCGGGTCGTGTGTCGTTCGTTGCGAGTTCGTCCAGACCCTGCAGTGTAGCCTCCGTGGACATCTCGGTCATCTGGGCAAGTATTGGATCCTCCTTCAGCTCATCCCAGTGCGGTCCAATAACGACTTTAATGCCGTTGAGAAGCATGAAGCAATGATGGAGGGAATGAATCGGGTCCTCTGGCATCTCTTGTACAGACCCAAAATTGTACGTGAGGAGCACAGATGAGAGAACGAACATGGGAACTGCCGTCTCATCGCTGGGTTTTTCGAGATGTTCTCTCATAGCGTTCAGAGCTTGACTGATGTGTATGTCGGCCTGTTGAAGAAGCTCCTGGCGATCGCCTGGCAACAGAAAGGATGCCTTGTGCACAGCTGATAGTGCAAGGAGGCCGTGGAGAAGAAAAGGGTGCTCAAACCCCAACTCAATTATCGTTGTCTGGAACATGGCGCTCTTCCGTGACGGGTGAGGGTGCATAGCGAGGTACCCTCTGGCGGTCCAATGATGCAACAAGCGCATGTCCGGGATAGAGAGCTCAAAAACATCAGTAGCCTCGGTGATGCCGGGGCTTCCGCATGAATGGACATGTTCTTGAACTGGAGATGCATGCCCATTCGGGCTTGGATGAGGTGAGGCTGAATAGCTGTTCGTGGAAGCTGGCCATGTACACTGAATATCAAGGCGACTGCAGTTTGCGCAACGCGGTTTCTCCTCATTGCACTGAAAGCATCACATCAGCCTAGCACTCTCGGGATCTGTCGATCTGTGAAAAATAACGAGCACGAATGCAACATAATTGACAGACTTTGACAAAGTAAGCCACACAACGTCAACACCATCACGCTCTCGTCACATCGTTCTTGTAAACGTCGCATCCGTGATTGAGAGAGTCAGCATCGCAGCACCTCTCCGATTGCACGGCCAGAATTGAGTAGGAGAAAAGAGTTGCACGGACCTTCGTATGCCTCTGCTTACACTGCCAGCAACCTTTTCTTGACTTGGTATGTGTTTTCCGCTTTGCGACCCGCTGTTCGGCCATGTTGGATGAATTGCTTTGAGCAAGTACGCATGGAGGCTCAGTCCGAGATGGACCAGGCTGGAGATCGAGGCGCAGCGGTTACGTAATATGCGTTAACCACATAAGTGCTAGCTCCAGCCCAGGTGTCACTTTCGCCGATCCCGCGTCTGCACCGCCTTCATGATGTGCAGCACAATCACAGTAGCCTAATTCAAAAGACGGTCGCAACCAGCAAGAGGGCAATGGTATCATCTCGATTTCGTAATACACTCGATGTATACTATCTGGATCGACTCTACGGCTGTTTTGCGCATGTCCATCCTGCTGGCCCAATCCAGCCATTCATTCGCGGTCCAATTCCCCCTTCAGAAACGTCCTCTTGCTGTCGGTCATGATGCGGTTGCTGGTGTTGCACAACGCCTCAATGTTCCCTTCCAGTCTGCTCGATCGCGATACTGCGAGCCTCTTCCTCAGTCCCATCGTCGCAAGTCTGCCTGTGCATCCGCATTTCGCCAACCAAGATTTTCCTTGCTCATTTGCTCCAAAGCACTTGGCTTCCCAGCAGATGCACTTTGCGTCGATGCGCCTGCCGTTGTTGCAGGCTTCGCCTGCTGAGTAGCAAGCCGCTTGTCAAGAGCGGCTTGTTGTTTTGCACGCATCTTCCTTCATGTCAGCGACATCTCCGGAAAACGCTGGTCCACTCCTCTCACCTCTGCTTGAGCGAGTGCTCGCTCCTCTGGGCTGAGCTCCGGCTCTGGTGTTGCGGAACGCTGCTGCTGAGACTGACCTTGGCCCATGTCGACAGAATCGTATCGCGAGAAGAAAATCGTAAGTATATCAGTCACTACTTGGATTCTGCCGTCTTTAACAGTACTCTATTCAAAGTATTGCTGGCTCTGCAAAGGTCACTGTATCTGCATATACGCTCAGGCCCCCTGCGCACAGTCCATGCGGCAGGCAGCAAACGGCCCATGGACCGTGCCGCGGGGGGCCTGAGCGCATCCTGCCTTCATCGATGGAGGAAACTGCTCCCTCTCTTGAGGCAGACATATTCATGTATATAGGCACCCGCTCGGGTCAACTCTCGTATGCTTGTAGCAAAATATGGGATCATCGCTCTAGCGCACGCTTTGACCCACAACGGATTGTCAAGGTAGGTTAGAAATTCGAGTTTGATGCTGCTAGCTTCGAGATTTTCATATCAGTCTCCGCCTTGAAAAAGCGTATTTCATAACGCCTAAGGAATTCATTGTCTCGTGATTCATGTAGACGTCGTCCTCGATGTGTAGTATATGCCAATTCTATGCAACATACTCTTCCTCGTCAACATTGCCTTGTTTCTCTGTCCCTCTTTCCAAACAAAGCGATCCAGTCAAAGGTTTTCTGGATTCCCGCACGATACCAGGGATTGACGTGCCCTCCGAGAACATCATCTCCAACTCCTCTAGGCTGCGACCCATGGTCTCGGGATACGCAAAGAACACAATTGGCACGATGATTGCCGAGATGATGAGAAAGACGAGATAGTACTGCCAGCCTATGGTCTCGATGGCAACCTTGAATCGCTGTCAGCACGAAGTCGAAGTGAGGAGAGATCGCGCCGCAAGACTTACAGGAGTAACCATATTGACCACAAAATTCCACATCCAATGGTTAGCCGTCGATATACCCGCCATCGGAACCCTCAATCTTGTGGGGGCCACTTCCGTGCAATACAAGAAGTTGGCGCCGAGAAACCCGATGGGAACAAAGAAGTTGAAAAGGAAGACGAAGAATGCTGAGGCTATTTGAGCGGAGCGGTTGCTCTTGGGGAAGCTGGACGCTACCGCTAGTGCCAGCATACAAGCGGACATGCCAACACCACTGAACATGAAAAGCTTGCGACGACCAAATCTATCAATCGTGAAGAAAGCCACGAAGCAAGAGAAGAATTTCCAGGTTAGTGCGCCGCCGGAGAGGATGCGGGACATTTCGCCATTCATGCCGAGTCCTTGCTGGAAGATGATCTGTGTCAAGTCGTCAGCGCAATATTCAAGACTGTGTGTACATTGAGATCTTACAGTCGAGTATGTCGAGATGAGGTTGCTTCCACACATCTGCTGCAGGAATTGGAGGAAGATGCAGAGGGAGAAACGGTAGAACAGTCTGTCCTTGCCCATAGTAAAAATATCGCTAATCTTGGCAGCACTGCGACCTGTCTCTTCAAGTGCAAGCTCGATGCCACTAATCTCAGCGCTGATCTCTGAATCGTGCAGATCTAAGCCCTTGAAAGCCGATAGACTGGCTCTTGCATCTTCGACGCGACTCTTGTTCACAAGCCACCTTGGGCTTTCCGGGATAAAGAATACAGCGGCCATGGGAACCAAAGAAATCAAAGTCGGGAAAGCGAGGGGTATGCGCCATTGTAGTGGCTTATTGTCGACTTCGTAAAAACCGAGATTGATCCATGCTTCGGACAGATATCCGAGACTAATGAAACATCCATCTAGCACGACATGCTTTCCACGGTTTGCCGCAGAGCTGCACTCTGATTGCCAGACTGGGACTGTCGCACTCAATGCTCCAACACCCCATCCCAGAATGAAGCGACCAACAACGAACTGGGCAAGGTGGAAGCTACTGCACTGTAGAGCCTCGCCAATGAAGGTCAGTGCAGCTGCGCCGAAGATGACCTTACGCCTGCCTAGCACGTCGCCGACCCAAGAGCAGGACAAGGCTCCGAAAAGCGCGCCGATCGTGAAGGTTGCCACGACAGCACCCTGTGTGGTAGATTTGCGGCTCTTCTCAGCTCCTGAGGCATCCACGGTGTCGATCTGAGGAAAGTGGTCGTTCCAATCTCGAAGCGAAAGTAGTCCGCCGACGCCAGACTGATTGTAGCCGAAGAGGACGAAAGCTGGCAGGACTACCAGCAGCAGCTGAGCTGTCTGGAGGGTCTTGCCCCTGAGGCCCATCTTGGATTTATTGAGCGGTCGTTCGCCCCGATGCGGTGGTCGATAAGTTCGTGTGTAGGTGACCTGAAATGAATGCTAGGGGGCAAGAAACAAGACTGAGGAACGATGCGAGGAAACTGGGCAGCCAAGCTGAATTTAGGAGAAGCAAGATCAGAACACAGGCGAAAAGAGCGCTTTGTATGTTTTGCGACCATCCCACAATATTGCAGTGTGAGCTCCATGGGGCAAAGCTTCGGGCCGTTATCTCATGTTCTCCACCTTGGGGTCTCCAGAGATGGAGCACTCCGGTGATTCCAACATGCCTCTCCCAAGTTGCCTGCGCTCACGGAAATTAACGAGAGCGACGTCAGAGGCTTGCGAATAGAGCAAACGGCTCTACATGGTTGAAAGTCATCGTACGTTGCAAGCACATCTTGAGGCTGAGTTTTCTTGAGAGGATAGCGACCGCCATGAGCTTATCTGCAGAGTGGCTGACGCGTTGATGGCATTAGATACTACTTCACGAGTCAGGTCAAGCGTGGTGGGAGATCGGCGGTTTTCTGCACCTTATCAGCTGTCCAAAGAGTGCCAATGTCAAGCAGCTGACCAAAAAAAAATCCCAAAGTCTGGCACCATGCTGATGGTTGAGGATTCATGTGGGCCCTGGAGGGTTTCGGTTGAGGCGTGCGGCTCTGCGGCCTCGGCACCAGTCAAGCTTTTGCAACTTTAGCTTGACAAGCTTGTCCATTGGCCACTTGCGATTCGTTACCTGTTGCTGTTCGGCTCTTACAGACTCCACAACGACAGCACTCACCAAGCCAGATTCAGTATGTGAGGTGCGACGCCCCTGCAATTGCGAATCGAAGCGCCCGGAGTGCAACCAGGAATTCATCGGCCATGACGACTCGAGTAGTTGCTGAAGAGTAGCCAAGTGGGAAGCAGGAATGTGTAACGTGTAGATTGTGATTCGACCTCACCCTTTGGCTCGTTCAACCTCCAAGAGCGGTCTGGGCGCGTCGTGAAGGTTTACGGAACTTTGGCCTAGCAGCTATATCTTGGCGGCATACTTTGGCCTTGTTTCCTCAAAGACTGCCTCGTCTGCTCTCCCTGTTTCGCTAGGCGCTACCTGGAAACGCTCCTTAACTGCACGCTCTACGGCTAAACGAGGCTCCTCCTGCCAGTGCTTGTACTCTTTAAGCATAGCGACGGCTCTTTCATCGCCCACTTTTGCACATCTGACGATGAGCTCTTCCCATGTACCTCTCCGGGGCCTCATCATCTCAGCCGACCCCAGCTTTGCTCTGAGTGATCGCATTTCTTCGTAATAAAGTAAAGCATCTTCCAGGTCATCCGCTTGTAGACATACAAGGATGAGTCGATCATAGGTCAGGCGATCGGGCTTTAGATCGAGCTGAATCATCTCGTTCGCAAAGAACATGGCAAGTTCTTTGCGGTTGTTCTTATGGCAGCCCTGGAACAGGACATTGAATGTCTGTGTGTCAGGACCCGACTTGGAGACAGTGTGCAGGGCTTTATAGATCTCGATAGCCTCTTCGAAGCGGTCTAGAACTATGCTTGCTTGCATGCAGGCATTGATGGCGGCGGTTGGAACTTTACATCCGAAAGCTTCAAAATTCTGTAGCATGTTGAACGCAGCCATGGAGCGGCTTATCTCAGCTGCTTTCTCTCTCCTCAGATACCAATAGAGAGGCTGGCACGTCCCAATGTTGACCTTCAGATTAGCATCCCCCATGATGAGGAGGACGGACAAGGCAGCTGAGAGGTCTTTGGCATTGAGGTAGGTGGTGATGAGCAACTCGTAATGGTGCGTGGTGAACACTGTCCCGCGCTCCGTGAGCACGCGGAAGACATCTGTGGCTAAGTGCACATCTCCGAAGCGCGCGGCGAGAGCGAGAACAGCATGGCACGCCCCAGTGCCCGGCTTCAGGTAGCCAGGCTCAACCTGCGTGTTCCACACCTGGGTAACAGCGTCGTGCTTAAGGATGGTCAGTAGGGAGTCATGCACATGCTGGTCTGCGATACGTACCAGCTGCCTTCGCGCCGCAGCGTCCAGCAGAGCGCCCCACAGAGCGTTGCTGAGCTTCGCGGAGCCCGTGCCATTTCCCTTGCGCTGCACACCATCTCTGAGGCCAAGGACGTAGAAAGCCTCCTCGACCTCCCCAAACTCGAGCAGCGTCCACAGGGCCTTGTCAAACAGCCAGTTCTCGATGCGCGTCTTTCTGCGCGCCATGTCGTCGAGCATTTCGAGTGCCTGCTCAAAGTGACGCTCGCGCAGCAGGCCTGCGATAAGGAAGTTGTGGCCGCGGTCCGACAGGGCGAACCAGCGCGACTTCATGTACTCGAGGATTTCGGTGCGCAGCAGATAGTCGGGGTGGACGGCCAGCACTTCGAGCACACACTCGCAGCCCCGCGCGTCCAGCTCAATCTTGGTGTGGCCGCCATGCAGTCCGCTGCCCGCGTCGGCCCAGAAGCCCATGTCCTCGAGCACCTTGCGCACCTTGCCTGCCGTGCCGTTGCTGGCGCTCACGAAGCTGTGCAGGATGGCCGTGTACATGTCCTTGTTCGGTGGCTCTCCCCTGTCCTTGACCAGCACTCTGCAGATGCTGAATACCTCGTCGAAGTGGCCCTTGGCGCCCGCATTGCGCAGATGCTCGTAGAGGATGTGCGTGGGCAGCTGGGCCAGCGGGGGCTTGTCGCGAGGGCTTTGGTGGGCTCGAAGAAGCTGCGAAGACCGAAAGGTAGGCGCGTTCGGCTGAGAGAACAAGGCGTCGCTATATGAAGACGTCGCAGTCGAGTAGTCGTGTACGCGCAGTGGGTGAAACTTGGGCCTATTTAGTCGGCGTCGCAGCGCAGATGCGGCGGCTGGCCTGCCTGCGGTCGATACAGATACATTGCGAAATATTCCGGGGCACAAACATCGCCAAAGGGCGTCGTTGGCGACAAGTCGCGGTGGCATTGGCTTGTGGATTGCAAATCTCGGACTTTCTACATGCGCAACTTAGATTCGTAGTGCGCTTGGACCTCGGCACTAAGAACACTTCCACCGCGCCTGCTCACATCACCATACTACGACATCTGGACGTTCATATATCATTATCGATATATTGGCTGAAGTGCCGTTCGTGTTGGGCTTCCTTCTCAAGCTACATCCTGCCCTTCATGTCAGGGGCCAGATCGACCGACTCAGCAATTATTACATGGAAAGCTATGAAGAAGCGAGGCTTGAACCAGCTGAACCCTAGCTGGCCACAAAACGAGAATAAGTGGGCAAACTTTTAATGGACATCACCTCCTATGCAACTGTGTAGATAGATATTCGAGGATCTGAAGCACGTCAGTCAAAGCACAACTAGATGCAGAGGTTCAGGACTACCTTTGGTGAAATGATATCCTGGTTGACCAGATTTTTCGCCAGGATCTTGACGACCTCCATCTGCTCCTCGGCTGTAAGACCCTGGACGGCCAACTCGATGACTCCGCCCACAGTGGTGTGATGGACGGCGATGAAGCTCGAGTAGTAGAAAAAGGCGATGGATCCCATGATAAACTGGCAGTCCATGCGGTCTGTCATGCCTCCATGACCGGGGATGGAGTCGCCAAAATCCTTAATCTTGAAAGTGCGCTTCAGACCGGAGGCGAAAAAGCCACCAAATGGCGCGACAAGGGAGGCGAATGTTGCGAGAATGAAGACGTGGAACTGCACAGGCATTATGTTGAAGGTACGTGGGATAGGTAATCCGGCAGGGACGAACGGCAAGGCAAAGTCCTGTGCAACAAAGACAGGATTGGGCTTGCATTCGAGGCTCGTGTAGATGTTTGCGCCAAGATCCTGAGCACATTAGCTGATGCTAGTGAAATGCATGGGCAGACGTACATTAACGGGGCAGATGAAGTATTTGTATTGTGCCAGAAAGTGGGTAAGACCAATGCCCCAGAGGATGGTGAAGAACCATGCGCCCAGGAAACCTTCCCATGTCTTCTTGGGCGAGATCTGGATGAGCGGTGTCCGCCCAAAGGTGATGCCGCATAGGTATGCAAATATATCGTTCGTAATGACCATCGAGACTGGTAGGATGAACCAGATGAAACCCTCGAAGATGTTGTTGATGACGAAGTGCGCCTGTCCTACAATGAGGAACAAGGCCATGTGGGTCCATGCGAACTGGGTGAACTGGAATTTGTAGTGACCCTTCTGGAGGGAAAAGACAAAGAAGATGAAGCCTGTCGTAGTTAGCATGGTCATAGAACTGGCAAGAACAAGGATTTACCAATTATATACAGCATGAAGGAGATGAACCTATGGTGAGTTGCGAGCGGTAGCAGGATGCGGTCGACAAGCAAAATGTGCTTGAAGTAGTAGATGACGCTCTCGCCGTAGAGAAAGTACATGGCGGTACCCAGAAAGTACCAATTCAGCGACTTGGTGAAGCGCAGGCTGCGGGCCTTGCTGGGCACGTTTGCAATGGCAATGACCTCCTTGAAGGATATGACCTGCACCGCCGTGACAATAATGATGATGTAGATGTGGCCGGCACCGAGAACCCAGAAGAAGCCGGCAATCATGGCGAGGGTCCATACTGTGCGAGTTATGAAGTTGGCTCTCTTCTTCTCGTACTCGGACAGCTGCGGTGGCTCGGGTGCCTGCGGTCGTCAGCGGCTGTGGGGTTGGGGAAAGGGGGTATTGGGGTGTTTTGAACATACGGAAGGCGCGAGAGAGCCGTTCTTGGTGGGACTGCTGGGCTCGGAGCCGTTCTCGCTGAACTCAGACATGCTCTGCGACGGCCGCCGCGCTCTTCCGTTGCTTCCACTGCGGTGCTGGAACTTGACATCTTTGCGCGGACGCGTCATGCTGGCGGCGGGCGGCTGGGCGGACGCGTGAGGGGCGGAGAGGAGGGCGACGAGGCGATGGACCCTGGGAGGGGCTGAAGACGGCGGGGGGAGGTTGTGTTTGGACGTCTGGCGTGCAGCCTTGGGTGGAAGAGAAAACGACGGACCAGCAACGGCCCTGACAACGTCATTGCGCGAAACCAGGGCAAAACCACACTAGCGCACCATGTCCGCATGTGAAGCTCGCCTCGCAGAAACCGATGCGTCGTGCCCCACATTGACTTCGCAACGCGCGACCACCGCACCGGAGCTCGGACGAGAGACGTGCTATGGAGCAGCGGCCGCCATGGACGACGACGAGTACGACTTGGACTTCTCCGACCCGGACCTCGACGACCTGCCCGCCAATGCCCTGCAGCACCTCGAGGCCACGGCCCTGCGTGCGACGCAGCACCACACGACTGCCGCCCCAGAGTCAGATTACGGGCTAGACGAGGGCGACGAGGTGGTGAATCTCGACGACGATGCCGGCGCGGGCCATGCGTACAGTGTGGGGGCCCCGCAATACGCGCCGCCGCAGCAGGCGTTCGATTACACCGGCCACGGTGACGATAGGCTTTGCGGAGACGAAGACCAGATGGAAGTCGAGGAGCAGCCGCGGCGGTCGCAGGCAGACGCAACGCAGCTGCTCTCGCGCATCAAGAAGGTGGGCTGAGGAGATGTTTCGTCATGCGGGCGCTGCTGATGTTCGCAGCTAGAGCAAGAGAAAGCGCGCGAGAAGCAGGCCGCAGACGACCTCAAGAGCACGCTGCAGACCAAGGCGGGCGAGGCCGATACACTCAGACGCCGCCACGATGCCGACAGCCGCAAGTACGAGCGCCAGCTTGCGGACCAGCAACAGCAGCACGCATCAGAATTGGCGAGAGTGCGTGCCGAAATGGAGAGGCTGCGGCGCGAGAAGGAGCAGGCCCAGACCGACAACATGTTCAACCAGCACGATTCACGCGAGGCCGGCCTGGCGCAGCGCACGCGGAGAGCCATGCCCTCGCGGCCAAAGGCGACTGTCACCGCAGCCACGAGTCCGGCGGGCACACCACGGCGCGCGCAAAAGACACGGGGTCCGCTGGGCGACGGCTTCGACGACGACGATGTCGTCATGGCGTCCCCTTCCAAGGCGCGCGACCGACACACGACGGCGACGCCCAAGCAGGCAGGCAAGCGCAAGAGACAACTCATGGACCAGAGCCCCATCCCGCTCCCCGCCCTGCAACTAAGTGAGCCACGCAGTCGGCCCAAGGAGAAGGACCCAGAGCCTGTCCAGGGAACGAACATTGACCCGGCGCTCTTGCACTTCTTTCGCCAGCACGACCAGCGCTTCACACTGCTGCATCGGCTGCTGTCCGAACCCTCGTCCAATGGCCAAGACCGCATATTGGAAGCTTTGGCACAGCACGTATTCCCTGCGCAGCCCTCCAAGAAGCTCTCCTCGATCGTCTATGACGCACTCGCTCCTGCCGCCCCTTCAGACGCTCACGAGCTGGCATCAAAACTCTGCCACATCGTTCTCGACCTGTGGCAGCGCTGTCTGGATGAGAGATACTACGCCCCGCTATATCTGTTGCTTGATGCCATGCACTTCGTTCTAAGCTGTGAGCCGGCTAGTACTGCGGTACAGGTGGCCGATAGAACTATTCCCCTCATTGTCACCTCTGTTGATCTAGTGTCTGCTCCAATCATCAACGCCGCTAAACTGGGTGGCAAGGCCATCGCCAGCCTATACTCTAGCACCCAACGTGACATCGCAGCCAACATTGACGTGCTCGATTGTCTCGAATTGCTGTATCTGATTGCCACAAGCTGTGTCTCCACAGACTCAGACGCTCTGCTTCGGCTTTGGCAGAGCATACCATCCAGTTTCACGCTAATGCTTCTCAACAAAGAATACCCACAGCCTCAAATCGCTCTCGTGTTGCGCATACTCAGCACGTCAGCACTCCAAGGCACCCTCGGGCCTGTTGCAATGGACGACGAAAGCCAGGCCAATATCGAGGATGCCCTCATTAACCGGCTCACTAATATGTTCACCGAGATCCCAAGAGCAATACCTGATCCATCCGCATCCGCCGCACCTCCTGTCGCAGCAACCGAGGCAGAAGTGTGGGAGCTTCGCCTTCTCGTCCTCATGGTACTGACGCAATTCTCTGTGCGAGACCATGGCTGTGAGCGTCTCGCGCAGAACCGCCTTTGTATTGGTCGATTGATCAAATACCTCGACTACTGCCTCAACACATTATACAGACAGCCGCTTTCCCCAACCCAAGATCAAAAGATAGAGTCCGTCAACACAAGCATGAAGCTTATTTATCACATCGCCACCAAAACACCGGGTTTCGATATCAAAAGCAAGCTGGTAAACACCTTGGGTGGGCAGCATGCATATCTGGTTGCGCTGACTCGACTCGCCTTCAGCGAGGGTCTGCTCCTCGAGGCCGGTATAGAAGACGCCGTAGTCGACATGGCGCACTCAATTCTAGACGAAGGTCTGAGCATAGAAGAGGGTGAAGCATTTGGAATGGTATTTAGCAGTGGCAGCAGCATCTAAACACCGCCAAGGTCGTTGATAGCCTTGTTGGTCTTTGCGTCATTCAGCATGCAATGTTAGGACTTACTACTCACTGAAATCTGGGTGAAAACTTGGGGAGCCGCTTGCTGCAGAGGCGCTCACGGAACATGTATTCGCGCGCCAATCCGATATGCACGCAAGCATAGCCCCTGCCTCATTGCCGCCACCGAGGCGCCGATGCGTGGATCGGGAAATAATTTGTTGATTCTTCATGCTTGCAGCAATTTTACAGCTCAGGGGTATCAGCACAATACGAACGCCAGGACGGAACCCGCGAAGCGAAGATGAGTTTTGTACGACCGACCAGGCAACGACAGCCCTGTAAACCTGCTCCTGATTGTCTGCCAAGACCACAGATACGGTTTTATTGCTGGCCAAGACCACTGCGATCTTGCTGATTGGTGTTGTAGGTCACTCAAAGGGGCCAAAGCAGCCGAGCACGATCCTACACCAAGCGCCCAATCTGCCTTGAATCTAGTGGAACGCCTAAGTCTACACAGCGATGGAGATTGCCTGAACATCTGCTGTTCTGGAGAGGCCTTTTGCAGAAACACCTCTTTCTCATTGCCCAAGCAGAAGGTGGATATTGCCATTGTTGCAGCTGTTGTTCACAATGGCAGCATGCTACAATCTTGCCGGCAAGCCGTCGCCTTTTGACGGTAACGTGCACGTTCCGTGCAATCTAACGGCCGTGGACGCTGGAGGTCACTTGACTTGTTGCAACAAAGGGGACCTGTGCCTCACCAACGGCATGTGTAAGAATCCTAGGGACTCGGAAGGTAACAACTGGTATTGGCGAATTGCTTGCACCGACCAGACTTGGAAAGACCCAGCTTGTTCGCGACTCTGCGAAGGCATCGGTAGCTACGCTTGACTCATCTCAAACATCACAGTGGCAGCTGACTGGTCGCAGAGCCCACCCGTAACACTGGACTTATTTTCAATTGCCTGAAGAAAGACTCTTGGTGCTGTGCATACGTTGGAGAGAAAGGCTTTGCCGGTTGGTCCAGGAAAGCTGCACTGAATACAACATGTTGTGCTATCGACGATTTGAAGTTTTCCGCTGTGGATCCTGTCGTCTACGCAACAGCTACAGCGCCCGTCAAACTCACTGTTCAGCCAAGCTCTGCTACTCCCACTACATCAGCCTTCAGTACAATATCACAACAAACAAGCCAAGTTGACTTGCCTTTATCGGAGCCTCTACCCACGGAAACCGACACTCCGGTTGAGACCAGTCCACCCGCCAGCACCAAGAGCAAGTCATCATCTTCGGCTCTTCCAATCGGTCTGGGCGTTGGCATATCATTGGGAGTGGTCCTGCTTGGTGTCTTTGCTCTCCTGTGGTTCCGTCCTCGGAGACGCGGTGTCTCCTCTCCAGGCATCTCGGAGCTAATGAGTTCGAGCACCGCCTTGAAACCTACATTATGTCAGCTCAAGCCTCCCGCCGATCTCCCAGTAGAGTTGTCGGCAGGAGAAGCAGGGGTCGAGTTGCATCCGACTGGCTCGCATGCTCGTGAAAAATAATCTCAAGCAGTTCCTTACTTTGGTACGATGGATATTGGGCAAAGTCATGTGAAGCCAACTCATCAGGAGTTTGTCTAGCCTATGCGGAGCTTGGAAGATCCGTCGAAACCTGGGGCTTGGGCACTTGAGAGTGACTCGCAAGCGAATAGCTTGTTCGCCTTGCCCAGTCATCACGAGGACCAGAGGATCAAGTAGATGTTTGCCGCCCTTCACGACTCACCTCCCTCCACAAGCTACAGTCTTCAGCTATATATGGACTACCGAGCATCACTTCTGGGACACGTAAAACTGAACCAGCCTGGTTAATGATCTAGCTGTACATTGATCATAGTTCAACGACACCAAGATAGATACGTCCAATGGCCAGAATACTCTATATGTGGGTAGAGCAGGGGGAACTGTGACGCCTCTGGAGGTTTCAACACGTGTTAGGCATAGGGACATGCAGAGCGAAGTGTGCACAGTACGAGATTGATCTAACAATACCCTTTATCATCCCATCGACTTCTTCGCTTAGCCCACTCTTCCACGGGCGTGAGTCGTACACCCAGGTCCTCCATGATACTTCTCATATCGACGTTGAAAGGCTCGTCCTCCGCTTCATTGTAATATGTGTAAGCCTTGAACATCTGGCTCACGATCTTGTCGGTTTCGAGGCCTCGTCCTTGCATGGTCTTACTGATCTTGTCGCAAAAGTCTGCTACTGTTTGGTTTTCATGCGAGAATTCTCGGCCCCATGCGTGCGATAACTTCTTGGTCAACTCTTCCAGCCGCACAGTCTCCGGACCACCAACGGGAATGTCTCGCCCTGCAAAGCCAGGTCGGAGCATTGCTGCACACATGATCTGAGCTACGTCGTGGTGGCATATCCACGATACGCGCAGGTCGGGCTTGTGACAGTATACGATGGTCTCCCTTTCCTTGATCGGTGTCAATGCCCAGCCTTCGAGAAGATTGTCGAGATACACGACGGGTTCAATGCTTATGACCGGAACACCACTCTCCCTGAGCAGCCTCCGCATCTCGCGCCGATCATCTTGTCTTTAATGTCCTGAACTTCCTTAGGAACAGGCATACTTGTGTTGAAGAGTATCAAGGGAACGCCAGCGTTCCTGGCCGCTTCACCAATGGTTTTCGCCGCTATAATGATCGGGCCAGACTTGTTGAACGACGTTGACGGCAAATTGACGAAGACACGATCTGCACCCCGTACTGCATTATGAAAAGCTTTCGTGTCGGCAAAGTCTGCAGCTACTGATTCCACTTTATCTGCATCAACGTCCGAGGGTAGTTTCGCGGGATGTCGAGATATAGCAACAACATTGTGGCCACAACGTGCGAGGTGGTGGACTTGGTGGCGGCCTTGGACGCCGGATGCGCCAAAGACCACAATTTGCATTTTATGGTATACGGGGGTATATTTTAATGTCAACAGATGTCTGCGACGGTGTGGTGATGTTGGTGGTGGTTTTAATTCAGGCTCTTGTGATCGTAGGTAAGGTTTATCTAGTTCGGATATGATTTTCCGGATTACGAAATGTACGCACTTGTATATCCTATGTCTCGCGACCCTCGTGGTTCGGAAAGCGGGTTCCTTTGAAGTCACAAATTCCTCCAGATTCGCTACGAGAACAATCAGGCATCAACTGAGCTTGGAAGCATTCGAACAAGCTATATTTCCACAAACTCAACTTGGCGAACCATGCAGACCACTAGCAATCTGGAACTGGAACGATCAAGTCATGTACTCAGTAAACAGCACAAAGCGTGCAGACTTTATTGCAAGGGTTTCCAAACGACCATCTTGTCACTGTGGTAGCTCGAGGAGCAATGTAACTTGCTGTGCAAACATTTAAGCTATGTAAGGGCGAATCCACCGGCGCTATACGGGAGTCGTCGTTGGAGTAGAATATCCGCCGCAATTGCGGCGAACATCGAAGCTGCTTGCATTTCATCTCGACGACCAGGTGCTATGTCTACATATACGCGATATTGGCAGACAAATTGATGCGGAATTGATAGCTAAAAATCTCTTTGCGGGTCAAGCAGCGCTTGCTCTTGAATGATCTTGAAGACAACCCCGTTTGATTTTTGGATATGGTCACGAGCAGGGAAAGAACGGCGCGGTGTCACACATACGGACCTGATCCTCGGTCTAATCGTGGTCGAGTAACGCAGCGAGCCTATCGAGACCTACCTCGATCCCCCAAGTCATGCTTGAGGATGACATACAGGTGGAGTCGCGGACGTGTGTAGACCTGTCACGTTCATTTGTACGCTGAAACCGTCCGGTGATTTCCTAGACAGAGGCAGCCGCCGTATCTTGCGAGCGGGCAGTATTGCCGAGTACAGTGCGAAGAAATCTGGCCAACGGACCCATACAAGTAATTCCTTGGTTGTGGTCGGTGCGGAAGGTGTCTCCAGAAGTAAGGCAACAGTACAGCGTGCCACTGACGGAGATTCCACTTTAGTTCCTTCGGTTGTCAGCCGTGTTGCTTCGATCGTCAGGCTCTCCAAGGATATGCGCAGTGCAGACGGCATCGGTGAGGCTGGCGCTTGATTTAGTCACAAAGCCCTGAAGCTGGACGGCCCAAGGCCCCAATCTGGTGACTGCAGTGTACGTCTTGGCCTCTGTTGAAGCGTGTATGTGGACACTCTAAAACTGCACCCTTAGAACACTTAAACATACATATTCAGCTGGGTTAACATACAGTCTAGTCGGCCTCGTCTATACGATTTGGACAAATGCTATTTGGACAGCTTCTGCATCCATGACGATTTCGGGCTGCATTTCGGTCCTTACGGAACTTGATGAGGGTACGTACTGAGGCTGGTGTTTTGCGACCCGCTAAGTTGGGCTTAACTGAGGGACCACTAGCGCTGACATGTGGTGTTCCCCTCTCAGAGCCTGAGGAATAGTACAGTGCCTGAGTAAACGAGACAGTAACTGCACGTCGTCTCCTGTCTCGGCAGATCAGTACAGTAATGTGCTTTTCTGATAGTTACACACATCGATATTGGAAGGAATGCTTCGAGCTTGCCCTCGTATTCGCATGTGTAGCAAACACGTCCATGCTAGGAGTCTGACTTCAGCCATTCAACTGTGCCGTGGTCTTGCTTCAATTTCAATACCTTCATGTATACACCGTGATAAGAGGAAGGAAAGACCCAGACGATATAGTGTGCTAATCGAGCCAGAGTCCAACAGGACGTATCTCTGCTCGAACAGCTCACGATATATGACCAAGGAAAGCCGATAATTGTACTATTGACACTGTCAAGGTCTGCACCTGGCTGTTGTGTCGCAGAATCGTGGTGTAACAAGGAAGCAGCCGTCTCCAATGCTCTCATTGGTCAAGGCAAGGACCTCCGACTGTAGTCTGGTCTGTAGGTAGTATTAGTGGCTCTTCTCCATGAAGCAACGAGAGGTCTTGCACAACCCGAGGCACAGGCTCCTGCATCACTCGATCCACAGATCCGTAGCTTTTGACATGTTGTTTGCCGTGTCCAGAAGGTCTGCGTGCCTGTGGAGCCCGGCAGCAGCAGCGATGGGCTTAGTGTCCAGGCGCTTGCGGCTGTGCAGCTTGATAAATCGGCATCGCAAAGCATCGTCCCACTACATTAAGCACGAAGACTCTCTGTAAGGCATGAGAAGGAGCTGTGGTGGTGCGAAATCTGAGGTAACCGTTGCCCAAGCGCTCATTTTGTCAGAAACTCGGGCAAGTGTTCCGAATGCAGAGAATTTCGGTTCGGTCGTCCAAACCTGTCTCGAAAGGATCGCAGTTGCCAGTGAGCCCTAGAATTAAGGTATTGGAGCTGTTTGGTGCTGCGAACACAGAGCCGTGTCCATGCATTCGCCCATAGGTGGGGTCGAGGGCCGAGATGGTGGAGCGGCGCCATACACAGTCTTCTGCTCCATGCTGGATGGAATTGTATTGATCAGACCACCTTCACGGTGTCTTCCCATGTGCACGTTATATGAGTAAGTTCACAATCGATACCCCATGCACAATCGCGGCCACCGGGAGTAGGTAACATAGAGTCGACAGTATAATCTCATAACTGCAGGCTGTTACGTGATGCGATGAGATTGTATCTCTGGAGCACAGTATAGCAAGGTTGAGTTGTTGAAGTGGCTCCGTAGAATGCAGGAGGCGTTGTGGGCGTCCACGAATGTTCAAGTCTCACACTAGGTAGTGCGAGTCTAGTCTGGACTAGGGCCTTCAAGGCTGGCCTGTCCACAGTTTTAACGTCAACGTCTGGAACAACCTCAAATGCCCGTCAGAATGTGCATTTACAGGCATTCGGCACTGCGGCAATTGCTCATCTTTTGATTCAAAGGCTGACGCGCAAAGATTCATCCGTATTCGACATCGTACGGCGCCTTCTCACTTCGTGCCAGGTATTCCTTGCGACATTCCAGAAATTGGCATGACAAAGAGCGGGGCGCGGAACCCCACGTTCTGAGGCGTCTCAAACGACTTTCTCTGATTGGTCCGGCGACGTCCACCGTGTAGCGAGAGTTGTGTCCATGTTTGAACACTTCACGGGCTGCGGTCATGTTTACCGGTCTAACAGCATCAGCGGGATCTAATGAGCAAGCGTCTCCCGTCTCGCAAACGGTCGGCAGAATGGACCATTGTGCCTTGCTGCGCATGCTCTAGGCTCTACGCATCGTTCGCGGCTTTATACCGAGCACATGGGTTGAGCATCGTGCGACTCACAGGGACTCTGAAGTGCTCGCGAAACTTGGGTGCAATCCCCATTTTCGACCGCCCTTGGTATGACGGCGACGCTTGCGCGTTATCAGTAGTCTGGCATCATGATCGACAGCAGTCCAGAACAACACTTTTTTGTCCCATCTAGACCACGAGTCGCAACCTATATTGTCGGTATAAGGTCCCATACCTTAGTGCCCGCCCGCACGACGCCGGACATCAGTTCTTTCGAATCCGCTTGCTACTCCTTATCATATGCTAGGAACCACTGGGCTATAGCAGTCTGAACTTCTCTACCACGCAACTTGCTTCTTAGCATACCTAGTCATCAAAGGTCTCTGCTCATGTCGACCGATCTGCTCACTATGCAGTCCTTTCCCAGGGCTCGCTACCACGAACCTGAGTTGGACGTAAAAATGGCGTCCGAGATATCCAGTCTCTACAACACCCAAGACAGTTGGATGTTCTCCCCGCGCGGCAATGAGGCGTGCACGACCACATCGAACTATATGCGCCTTTCTATGCCGCAGGTGTCCACGAACGGTGTACCTTTCGAGCATAGGCTGGATTATGGGCATGAGAACCCACAGCATGAGAAAAGCAGAGCGCCTCAAGAAGAATATAGATTGTCGCGTCCACTCTCGGACCTCGGCGTCAAACCAAGTTACAGCACAAGCAGCACCAACACAAACACTACGCCTTCTACGTTTAGCACGACCCGTCCCCGCGCGCGGCCTTCTATGTTCACTGCAATGAATGCCCTCTCGCACCCTCAAGACACAGCAACAGTCTCTCCATTACAAACACATTTCGACCCAGAGGCGGTCTCCCCAAAGTCGGAAGGCAGTTCCTCGCAAGAAAGAATGCCTCACCTAGCCCTTGCAACAGATTTTATAGAATACAACGCCAATGATCAACAACTCCCTCCCAGACATCGCTCGGACAGCTCACAAACGAGTCCTGATGATTACTCCCCCACTCGAACACATTCGGGCACAGGACGGAGACGGAGGTCAGAATTCGCAGAGGTCGGTTCGGCAAGGGCTGTTTATCTCGAGAAGAATCGCAAGGCCGCGAGTAAATGCAGAAGCAAGCAAAAGAGGCAACAAGAGGATCTTGTTGAAGAGGCTCGAGATGTGGAGCGCAGAAATCGTGCCCTGAAGGCAGAGGTCGAATTGCTCAAGGGGGGCATGCGAGAGTTGATGGATATTGTCGGCCAGCATACTCACTGTTCAGACTCCCGGCTCAAGCTATATGTGCAGCGAGAGGCTGATCGGCTAGCTACTGGATGTGTCCGACCGCCATTGCACGTGCAACCGTCCGAAAGCTCCTTGTCGCCGCCTAATTTTCTTTAGATTCAAATAGCTTTTTTTACACCTCTAACAAATAATTAACGTACTACACGAGCGAGTTAGTTACACAGGCGAGTTAGTCGCTCTACTAAGACTCTACTAAACTCTACTGTCTTACATAGTATAACTTATTCTACTACTAAGTTACTTAATCTACTAAGCTACCTAAAATATACTAAGTCTCTACTATCTACTATCTATTGTTTATGCCTTAACTACTAAACGCAATATTACTTAAATATAAAGGCAGACTTTAGCTTACTCTTTAAGTCTATTATTCTAGACAATTTCGAAGCTACTAGACTACTACTAAGACCTTTAACGTTAAACGCTAGACCTTTAATCAACGCGTTAAAGAAGTAACTTTTTGCGCTAATACTATTTTAAATAGTCTCAAGCTTACGCGCACTAAAGAGCAAATAATTATCTAAGATATTCTTAACCTTAATTCGCGAGAGTTTGCACTCTAGTTATGCGAAGTAGTAGATATTAGACTAGTAAATAGATAGAGATTAGATTAAGACTAAGTTGTATTATATAAGACTCTAATCTAACCTTAACTTCTGTGACGAGTATATATGCTATCCTACGCCCAGTATGCCTATTCGGCACACTGTACCTTTTTGGTAGCTCTTGGTCAAGTGGCGTAGGGCTTGATCGTGACAAAGTGTGCCGAATACAGCCTAAGTGCGTAAGTTCGAGTACCTCATAGCCCTCAGGTCAGCCAATTTGTGCATCACACTGTGCGTGTGTGCGCAGATTGAAGCATGAGGCTAGCCTCTTTAGGCGCCATGCTGTTGCTGCTGGGGGGTCTAGCATGTGTACGTCATACTCTTATCGCTACGGCGATTGAGCACTGTGTGCAACGTCCTGGTGTGCCTTCGAGGAGGCGCCGGTGGGTACCTGTTGAGGCGGAGTACCTGTACGTTACACGTACGCCTGTAGCGTTGTCACGAGCTTGCTGAAGAGTCTTGGCACGTACAGAGCCTCGCTTAACTACCTACCTATGCGCAGTCCTCAGGACGAGGCCTAGGAAAGGGAGATAATGTGACGAGTATATATGCTATCCTACTCCTAGTATGCCTATTCGGCACACTGTACCTTTTTGGTAGCTCTTGGTCAAGTGGCGTAGGGCTTGATCGTGACAACTTCTATCTATTATTTTCCACTAGTAATAGATAAAGATTAAGATTAGATTACATAGACTCTAGATTATAGTTAGATCGTATAGACTTAGACTACCTCTAGATAGTATAGACTCTACTAGATTTATAGACTAATAGATTACTTTATTATAGCTAACGTGTTTCCCAAGCGAGTCGGCCACTGTTCCCCACCAACACGCCTGCGCAGCGACAACACGTCATGTCTCAACAACGCAACGCGCAAAGTCATATAACAAAGGAGATGTATACATTGCTATTGCTGATATTAAATTAAAGCAAATATAAAGCATTAGACGCGCTGCAGATTTCTACAACATCCTCTAAACAACAATCAAAGACTGACGCGCTAGAAAACGCCTGCGAAGCGATTGTGAACTGAACTTAAAGCGCCCTACAAAGCTAGAAGAGGAGGTAGTTCTACAGCGTGTACTTGACGCAAGTCTACGTAGCGTACTGCTAACGAAGCCTCTTGTACGAGATATGGCTGATAAATTGCTGCAAGAGCAGGGTGGGAAGCCTGTTAGCAAGCACTAGGTTGACAACTTTGTTAAGCGTAAACCTAAGCTCAAGAAGCGCTACAGCAGTCTGTATGATCGCCAGTGAGCTGCCTGCGAAGACCCAGCGCTTATCTAGCCCTAGTTTAAGCTTGTTTAATTAATGAAGGCGAAGTATAGTATTGTAGATGAGGATACCTAGAACTTTAATAAGTCAGGCTTTCTAATAGGCAAGATCACGTCTAAGCTTATAATAACAGGCTTAGAGAAACCAAGGAAAGCGAAGAAACTACAGCCTGGCGATCGCAAGTAGGTTACTCTAGTACAAGGCGTTAGGGTAACAAGGAACCCTTCATCATCTTTGCAGGCAAGGTTCTTATCTCTACCTGGTTTGAGCTGGGTATACCACGCGACTGGGTTATCTAAGTTAGCCCAAATGGCTGGACGAGCAATAATCTAGCACTTGCCTAGCTTAAACACTTCAATACGCATACAAAGCCTGTAGGAGCGTATAGATTGCTTATTATTGACAGCCACAAGAGCTATTGCTCGCTCAATTTCGAGGAGTACTGCAAGGAGAGCAAGATTATTACTCTCTGTATGCTGCCTCACTCATCGCACTTACTACAACCTCTTGGCGTTACTTGCTTTTTGCTGTTGAAGCGCAGTTATAGCGACAGCATATCAGCCTTAGCGCGCAACTATATCTACCATATCAGCAAAGAACCCTTTCTACCAGCCTTCAAAGCTGCCTACGAGCTGACGTTAACTAAGGAGAACGCTTCGCAGGATTTAGAGGCGCTAGACTAGTCCTATTTAACCTAGAAGTAGTGCTATCTAAGCTTGACGTGAGGTTACGCACGCCAACACCACCACAATAGGACAACGTCGCTTAGGAGGCAAAAACACTGCGCAACGCCCGCAAAGTAGAGGCGCAATTAACACTTATTTAACAGAGAATGCAAAGGCGCCTAGGTTCCTCTGCAAGTTCTTTAGATAAACAAGTTAGGCAGCTAGGCAAAGGCGCTTAGCAGATAGCACATAATATAGTGTTGCTACAGGAAGAACAGGCGCGTATGTAAAGCGCTATTGAAGAGCTTATAAAGGATGCAGATAATAGCGAAGATTCTGAAGTATAATCTACTGTAGTATACAGTACAGAATACTGTTGTGATTTTGCGCAGCGTCGCCGCGCAGGCGTGTTGGTGGGGAACAGTGGCCGGCTCGCTTGGGTGGCCGACTCGCATGGGAAACACGCTACGTTACGTATCTTTATTTTTGCTACTATTAAACAAGAAGCTAGTGTACGTTATGCTCGTATTATATTCAGAAGATACGTCTGTATTCTTTCTGCACGTTCGCGCGTTGTGCCTAGTTGCGCTACAGTTTCTACAGCGCCGTAGAGCTATTTAGGCTCTTTCTTAATTACTACTACTACGAGTCTTCTTTAATCGCTAAGGCGCTATAGACGCCTTAGTAACTACCTGCGCTACTGTAGTTCTATACTCTATAGTACTACCTTACTAAATCTGCTTTCTTTTACGCAATTTTCTTTTATTTATTACTACTAATTACTCTTTAAGCTTAGCATTCTAGGCTACTTAAAGTGCGTTTTAGTGTAGTATTAGCTCACTACCTTTTATAAGCTAAGAGAAGCTAGTCTAAGCTGTGACAGGCAATTAAGTAAAAGAGTTACTTACTAGCCTTAATTAGGATCTAAACTTGTAGGTATTACCAAGAGTCTTTAACTACTATAGCGTCTTCTGTAGTAGAGGTACTAGAGTACGCAGCTATACTTCAAGGCAATCTAACACTACCTACGCATTAATAGAGACTAGTTCTGCTACTTTAAAGGTCTTTTAATAGTTCTTCTTAGTAAACACGTTAAAAAACGCGTCTTTGAAGGCTAGAAGAAAGCCTTTCTTGTTAATGTAGAAGACGCGTTAGCGTGCTAAGTATCGAACGCGTTAGAAGTACTTGCACTTTAATAGCGAGAAGCAGACTATATCAAGAGGCTAGAGAATGTGCGATAAGTAAGCTAGCATGCAGAGAGTAAGAATCTTGTGTTTAAGGTAGTAGTTCTTGCAATCCTAGTCAAGATATCTTTTATAGCTGTCTAAAATAAGCAGCCTGTACCTCTCTACCTAGCGCGCCTTTGTATACGCGTTAAAGTGCTTTAACTACTTAAGACTAAGCGCGTTGTTTGTCCAGCTATTCTTAGAGACTAAGAGCTTCTAATTGTACAGTATATCTACCTTCTTATACTACGCAGAGGTGTAGACGCGTTCTTTGTAGATAAATAAATAACAGAGTTATATACCTAGTAGCGCAGATACTCTACATAACTGTAACCTACTCGCGATCTTCTAGCTAGATAAGCTTAGGTTGAGTGCGTCTCTCTGCGCCTGTAACTACCTTTATTAAGCTAATAACGCCTATCTAGAAGCTAGTCTCGTTAAAGTTGTAGACGTTGTTGTCATAGACGCTGTACTTAGCTTTAGTCTCCTCTACTAGCTTAAACTACGTGCTAATTATCTTATAATCTTTCTGCAGTATTCTCTGCCTATTCTTTGCTTGGTTAAACGCTATTTTGAGCTTGGTTAAGCGCGTTACAAAGCGCTTAGCCTAGTGCTTACCTACGGGCTCTTCTCTACGTACACCTAGCGGTTTATTAGCTATATCTACTACCTCGCACAACTAGAGCGCAAAATCTCGCGAA